>JMFS01097189.1:0-40309 GCA_000699545.1 Podiceps cristatus | reverse complement strand
TCCAACCCAGACCATTCTATGATTCTATAAGGTAGAGAGAGAGTAGAACAGGTAATCCAATTTATCCACATTCGTTTTCAGTAAAGAAATAAAGGTAATCATTTAGGTGAATTTCTGAGAAGATAAATTTACTGGAGGAAGGAATTTGTCCCCTGTCATTAGAAGTAGGAGCATGAACACGTAAATTTCTGTGTATGTGTATATGTGTAGAGATTGAAAAAAAAAATTAACTAGGTATGTCTGTTTAGCTACTTGTAGGTGTATTTGCAAGGGGGTTTGGCCCTTGGTTTACATGACAACCAGTTACAAAACTTGCCAGTCATACTTCTAGGAACAAATTGGGCAAACACTCTGTCAAGTTGAAAGAAGTGTAATCATATTTTCCATCCAAAAAAAAAAAAAAAAAGCCCCAGCATAAGTATAATGTGCTGCTTTAGGGATGTGGGGAGTTTGGGGTATTTTAAATGAGAGAACAAAGCAGATGAAAGAGGCATATTTAGATGGGACTGTTGTTTGGACTAAAAGACCTGTGATGGCAAGAGATGTCAGATTATAACTTTTTCAAGAAATTCAACAAGCAAAAGGCTAGGCTATTGCATACCCCCCAATGACAATGACAGCGGTGACAGTCTTCAAAAGTTAATCTATAAATTAGTTGATAATTTTTACTCCCTCTTTTTTTTTCCTCCCTTGAATTAGCATGTTGCACTGTTTTATCCTCCTCCTTGTGAAGTTAACTGTTAGTTTTCTTCCCAATGAAGTCATTTAAAGGTATTGTTGTAAATTTTCTTGTGAGCAGGGTATGGGAAAACAATAACACTAATCAGGTAACACTTGAAAAAATTGAAATTTTACTAAATATGAAATCTGTCATTACTCTTTATATTTTTTCTGTATACTGGCTTTCTGCAAAAAAAGAGTACATATCCATAAGGTGACAAAAACAAATTTTACTTGCATTTTACATTACAGGCAGCTAACTAGATTTATTCTTTTAAAACAATAAGAAAGCATGCAGGGAATATAGCCTATTTTTTACCATTATTCAGTATTAACAATGGCGAAGAGAAGGTGGCTTCTAAAGTTGGGTACTTAATGCAAATTCATTCTCTTGCATAAGCTACAGAGCAATGGAACATAACACTGTCATTAAAACTGACTCATAGCATTCAACAGAAGGTGTGTTTCAAGCTTTAAAAGTGCTAAGAGAATTACTGCAGTCTAGTAAATACCTTGCAGTGGGAAAAAATACTTTAGCTGTGATTTGTTGCAAAACGCTGTTGTGCAAATTGTCTTGTAAGTATTTTGCTTTTTAAAAAAATCTGAGCATGCAAGCAGTTTGGAGTTATTCTAAACTACGAAGTATTTTGATCAGTTGAAAAAATGGATGCAAATAGACTACGAAATGCTTTTAACATCCATGTTTGAAATTTCAGCTCAGGATGGAGACTCTTACATTTACTTGATTGTCTTTTAGTTCTGTTCATTTGGGGCAGGAGGGACATCCCCTGTATGTTGCAAAGATCTCTGTCTAGCAGTAGGTATTTAACTCTGTGAATCGGTGTTTTGGTGAGTTGGGTTTGGTTGGAGATTTTTGAGATATGAGTAGATGGGAATAGGAAACGTATATCTAGCACCACAAAAGGCATGTGTTAAACTTGCATTTAGGTTGGTTTAGTATGCAGTCTCAGCAGCAAAGTAAGTGGTGTAATCCAAAGAAGATTACAAGAATTATTTCTGATTGATATGCCTGAGTAAATAATGTATCTCCCATTCTACCTGGGTTACAAAGGAAAGAGGAGATGGCTCTTCCAATGTTAGGCACAAAGAGAATGTTAGTGGAAAGAAATAATACAATGCTGTTAAAACTGTATAGGCACAAAGAGAATGTTAGTGGAAAGAAATTACAGTTTTAACAGCATTGTATTATTTTACATGTTGTCTCCCTGTTTGTTGGGCAGTGGCTGCTTTGGTTGCGTGTGCTGGGTTAGGTGCAGGGTCAGTGCGCTGATGCTTTGTGATGACTGCCTGTGGAGGATGATGAAATGTCTCGATACGCGCCCATTCAGTTCTAGTTTCTTGATGACCGATATTTAGGCCTGTCATTACATGTATATGGTTTTGTACAACTTCCTTACTATAAACAAGAGGCAGCTGTTTCATCTTTTTGATCTGAAGATTCTTTCACATTGGAAGCTCTCTAGCAGCCTCCGTCACTAGGTATAACTGAATTTTGGGAAGTTCTTTTGAATCCTCTGAGACATGGTATGCCCTATACTGTTGCCAGCCCATATTTTCTTGGTTTTTTACTTTCCTTTTACAGGAAATAAATAATGCTGGTTTGTGAGGAGTATACTTTTGTGTTCACATCTCCCAATTTTCTTCTGTATTTCCCTTAATGTTACAAGACTATTTGTGCAAGAAGTAACTAGCTATGTTAGAAACAAGAATGTCAGTTACGCAAATATTGACTTTTGGGTGCTGCAAGTCTGTATTTTTTTGTAAGATATTAAATCTCAAATCTCACGATGAACTTGTTGATCGTGCCTGAAGCATCTTCTCCTTAGATTTTTTGTTTTCCTCTCTTCTTTCATTCCAGAACTTCCCCATATGCCAGCCTTTCACAGTCTTCTGTGACTCCCTGGAGTAGCTTCCCTTTCTCCCTCACCCACCCTTCATGCCCTTTGCTGGGGGCAGTGCCTTCCCTTTTTTTCCCTTCTATTTCCCCCACCCTCCCTACTCTATAATTAAACTTAGAAGACTTAAAGGAAAGAGAAACGCATGAAGGATGAAAATCAGGATTATGAGCTTTTTAAATTATCTTTCCTTTGGTAGGCCTGCCAACATTGTTTATTGTTTAGATGCATCTCCTTTTTCTCAAGACCTGTTTTTCAGGTCCTCTTGTGGGTCACTTACATATCCAGACATGCTTTTGCTGCCATGGGAATCTCCTATGCAAGAAGCCATCAGCACACCACAGCGAAGCTGTTTTGGCACTTGTGAAGCAGTCTGCTTGGCAGAAAGGCCGTGCACCTGACACTTCCTATTTAGGTTTAAGTATTTTTCCATTGATGCATAAACTAATCTAGATGGTTCTTCACTTTAGATTACATTGACTATTTCATAAATACTAGTCTTTGTTTTTTGAGGTAGCTCATGTCTTCCCGTAGAAAACTGTTCTATCTAGTTTAGAGACATTTTTGCCAGAATAATAAGGCTGTGTCATTCTTTCGTTTTTTGTCTTAAATACTAAACTTTTTGACAGAAATACTGGTTGAGCATGGTTGGATATGTATGTTTGAGAATATATTGGTGGTGGTGGATGACGGTATAGAACAAGTACAGACTATATTTGTGCTGAGAAATTTTGTCTGAACATTCATACTTTTAATTATGAGGACAGTTTTTGTTATATGCAATTTAAAATACCTTTCTTTTTCTTTTAACTAATAAATGGAAACCACTAGGCTGAAATTGTAAGAGAAGCTATTACTTGATTTAATTTTTTTGAAGTAATTAAGGAGGCTGGCATTGAAACAGTGTTGTTCATTACTAAAAAAGAAAAAAAAATATTACTACATCTTGTTTCCAGAGATGAATCAAATTGCCTCCTAATGTTTTTGAAGTATTTTCCTGAGTCATATGGTGAGATTTTCATTTACCTCAAGACTCATATTTTAACCACAGCAATTCAATTCATGCAAAGAACCAGTACCATAGCACCAGCAACCATAGGTTTCAAACATTTCATCTTTATAACTTATTTTATAACAACACCCAGAGGCCTTCAACACAGCAGAAAAGTTTCTTTATCAAAGAGCTTAACATCTAATTAAAGACAAGAGCCAAGAATGCATCTAACAGTTGAAATAACAGGAGAGGAGAAGTGAACATTATGATTACCAGTCTTTGCAATTAGGTTGGTCCTTTGAATTTGAGAAATAAAATAATAATCAGAATCTCATCTGTTCCAATATAGAATTGGAGATACTATGTTGAGAAAGGGCAAATAATTTTTCCACTGTAGCATAAATGCATAGTGAAGGGGAAGGGTATAGAGGGGGAAGTATTCTATGAATTTCAGAGTTTTCTCAAACACTTTCTTTAAGGGACTGTGCTCCAAGCTGGGTTGCAGGGTTCACATTCAGCCTTGCTGTGATCTGCCTCGATCTTTGGATAGTATGCACAAGATGGCAGCCTTTATAATGATGTTACTGTTTTTTCGGTTTCCTTTCATCTTTATTGAAGGTAGTTCTACCAGTTGCCTTGTAGCAGAACTGCAGAACAAGTGTGCATCTTCCAACCTGGCATTCACTTGCAGCTTTGCAATTTGAAGCACAATGCTGGTTCAACTTCTTCCTTTCTGAAGAACTTCTGCTTTAGCTAATGTTCTAGTTGTGTTAAGTCCACGGCCAATCGATTTTATAATTCTTAAGCTGCCAAGCTCTGAACTGTTTTGATTTTAGTACTTTTATGTCATGCTGTATGAGATGAAAGTGGATCTTTTGATTATTTATATTTTTGAGGACAAATATTCAAAAGCAGATAAAAATCACAACAGCCTGTTTTCCCCACCACCACCCAGTTACACTATAATTTCAATAGAAATTAAATCTTGTGCTTAGGTAAAGCAAATGACACATGAATGAATATGAACAAGTGTTGCTCCCAAACTTTTTTTTTCTTATATACAGATGAACTCTTCATTGGTAGCCATGCACTGATGCAGTTAGCAGTAGGTGGAGATAAGCATATGATTTTGTGCCAAAGATAATATTCTGGTCTTCATTGCTTTTGCCTGACTCGATTTTCAAGTTGATTTTTGCTGCTCTTAGATGAGATCGCTAAATTGAATTTGTGGTTTTGTTTCTGTATTTTTCTTTTTTCCACCAGAAAGCTGTTTACACGTTTTGCAAATTGACTTTGTCACCTTTAATACATCTTCCAAATATATTTGCAGTAATTTACATAGCAGACTGAAGTTCCCTTACCTGAAGGTGTTTTAGGTGGCTCAGCATGAACATCTGTTGTAACAGCACAGGTGGATTGCTCTGTTGCGGTGCTTTCTCTGCAGTGGATTTGCACTGAACACAAAGTTTATTTCACGGTTTTCAGTTTAATGTTCAGAGTCCTTGCTAGAATTGCCCCTAGTACCTGATACCTTACTGCTGCTGCTTCTGTGGTGCCGCACTCCGGAAGACTCAGCTTTCATCCCCTATTTACAAGGAAGTTTATGTTAATTCAAAGATGAATTGTTGGGACTTTTTTTTTTTTCCCCCCCTTTTATCTGAAATGTGAATCTTTTTTATGGAACTTCAGCTTGTTATAATGGTCATAAGGTCTTAATGCAGTGTGAGCTGCTTTGGAGGTTAGTCGTCTTTGCATTTCACTTGATTTATTCACCTATGTAAGCTTAACGTGTGTTTTCAACTAGAAAGTGTGGAAAACCTCACCTTTTTATTTAAACATAGTGTTCAGTTACTCTGATAATAGATATCATAAAAGTGTGAAGTGTTCAAATAAGCACATTCAAATATTTTCGGTATTATTGTACTAGCTGTTATCTCTGAAGTCTGTAAAATTGGAGCAAATGTCTTGTAACAGACTTTCACACATTGAAATAGTAGCGATATCTTCGAATTCAGGTGAAAATTCATATGAAGAGATGTTTCTTTGGGTTTCAGTTTCCTTGGGTTTTTGAAGCAAGCTGGTTTGAGGCTGATGGACATAGAGTCTTTTACTAATTAAAGAAAAAAGGAAACCCAAGCTAAACAAAAAACCTGTAACATTCCCCTCAAAAAATCCCTCTGTACACCATTTGTCCACCATGTGGTTTAATCCTGCGTAATGACTTCTGTGAAAGAAGAACCAATAATGAAAAGCCTTAGAGTTGTTTGCTTAAATGTTTCCTGCACACGTGCTTGTGTGCTAATGTGAATTTAGTCTCAAAATGACCCGTCTTTGGGTGTTAGGACTGTAATTGAATGGCTTCTTTTTGTCCTTTATTGAAAACTTTTGATGGCATTCTTTGTATTGCTAACTTTGTAAAAGATAAATCAGTATTATTTAAATAAAAGGCCTCTGACTATTTGCCTGGAAAACACATCAAGAAGAAACAGTAAATGATTTTTGTAGTGTAATTAGACTATAATTCTCTTCATTTGCATGTATTGTATTTTGTTATTAATTTAGTATTACATTTTGAGGGCTACCTCCTCCATATTTTTTTGTTCTCTCTTTGGTACGTACTTTTAAAGCAAAAAGCTATTTCTTGGGGTTTTTTCTTTTTACTTCAGATAGTGAACCAGTAATCTGTATTTAATGATATGTTTGAAGATTACAAGGAAGAATAGTCATTGCGGTTATTTTGATCTGCATTAGAATGCCCACAGAATTTAGTTTCAGCATTCATTTGCTATTTATAAATACTTTATGTTCACCTTTTCTGTTCTCTTCTGAGAAAGCTCCATCCTAGCCAAAGCCAGTGCAGAGAGGAACATCTGACTTTTAGAATGTGAATGGGAGTTATTTTTAGAACAATGAAGACAAAACTGGGTTGGTTGGAAGGAGAAAGTTTGTCCCATTAAAAGAATATTGGTCTTTTTTGTTTTGTTTTGTTAGGTGATAGTCTTTTTAAATCACCAGTGTGCTTTGTGTGTGTGTGCACGTATAAAAGATTTGGTGGCTGATCCAGACAGGAATGCATCGGAGGACTTTTTTTTTCTAAGTGTCCCGGTCTTCTGCATCTGTTGTTTTTGTCTGCTGACAGCATGGTGGTGTAGGACTGCTGGTGCAGAGTCAGTGGTTGCTGCCATTGTGGAGAGGAACCTAGCAGTGCATTTTTTTGGCAGCAGGCTGACGGAGAATAGAGAGACTGGAGAGCATGATGGAGGAACTTGAAAGGCTCTTTCTTTCCACAAATACCCTGCTGAGCTCAAACCTTAGAGCAGCCCTTCAATTGACTGGCTGCTCAGTGCTGCTAATGTGTTCTCTTAAAGATAATATATTGTACTTTTCTTGGACAGGAACTTCCTCTGCTCGAGTTTTTGTCTGAATGCACACTACTTTTTTTTTTTTTCTTTTTTTCCTGGTAAAGGAGGAAGACTTTTATGCTCTTTTAAACACTTCTCTCCCCACTTCCTACCCCCACCCTCCCACCCCCCAGCATGAATCTTTAAACACAAAGTAAGTCCTAATGTGTAACTCTGAAAATAGTAGCTTTTTTAGTGATTATTAAAGAGGGAAAGCTATGCCAGTAATATTATTTTATAGCCTGGGGTTTTAAAGTCCATGGCAAATTGTCAAAGATAATAGGCCTAAATAGTAAGCAACATGACGTACGAATATAGGATATTACTGGAGAGTGGTGTTCTGAGAGGAGGGAAGGAAAGATTAAAATGAAAGAACCAACTTCTAAGACAACCACTACAAATAGTGTGTCACATAAAGAAATACTAGCTTCTTCCACAGGAAGATATTATATTATGAAAGAAGACTTTACAAAAAAACCCCCAAACCTATATATTTTTTTCCTTGCCCCCCTTTGTCTAAGGGTATCTTGGTAAAGAGAAATGTGCTTTGCTTGAACTACAAATGTTGGGCACTTCTATGTGATGGAAGGGAACATGTAAGTGTCAGGCTACTTGTGCCAGATGAACCTGTAAAGGCTTTGGATTTAACAGCTTGCTATTGAGAGTGTTCTCTTCCAAACACTGGTTGTTTTTCTCCAGAGCTGCTACAGGTATAGTGAAGACTGCCCAGCATGCGTAAGGACCAGCAGAAAGTGCGTAAGAAGCTGTCACACCCATAATAGAAATATTTAAGGTTCTTATTAGAGAGGAAGACTAAAATGGAAGCAAAATTCTTTCCTGTCCTTCTGTTATGACTCATGGGAACTGCTTTTGTGCTCAAAGCTTTGATAATCAGTCTGCTTATTTGTCACTATGGTCTTAGAAGCATCCTGCTAAGCACCCACTCTTTTTGAGTTGGCCACAGCTGTTAGAGAAGCTCATAAATCCCGCATTTTAACTCTGAGAAGTGAATCTAGTTCATATATCCAGGATGAGCTGAATTTATTTTTGAATCTATACTTGCATACAAAGGAAGAGCACTCACAGAACAAGATAAAACAAACCAGATTATTATTGGTGCCCTGGTCTTCAATCTGTTTTCCTTTAGGAATTGAACCAAACAGGTATCTTTAGTTGGAGCTGGGACCCTTTTTCTGGTTGTGGGCTTGCTCAGGTTCTTTCCCCCTGCACACCTGGCCCTGCTTCCATGGAGGCGTGCTGCCTTTTAGGCCAGTTATGTGATGATGACCTCCTTTGAGGGATGTCATCCAGATGAGCTTCTAGGTTTCAATATATCGGCAGGTATTAAAAACCAAAAAAAGGTAAAACAACAACTCCAAAAACCAACATGGTGAAGTCAAGTTCCAATGATGATATTGGCAATGTCAGTAAAAGCTTGCTGGAGCTGAATTTTAAAACCTGCAAGCTTGTGCAAGCAACCTTGGTGGTTTTGCTTTTACATAATTTGGACAAGTTTGACAGTTTTCTAAATTTTCTATTTATTTTCACTAGCTGTTATTTTCCTTTTTTTTTTTTTTTTTTTTTTTTTCTTATGAGCAGGGGAGGATGGATTGATGTTTAGAGTAAGAAAAATGGTTTGCTTTATTGCAAGTTTTTGTTGCTTTTTATCTCTTCTTCAGCTTTTTCTTTTTTAAACCTCCACATTGTGGGTTTCTCCATATTATGAAATCCTGATGGTTCTTCCTCCAGAACCTTGTCCCATTAGAAGGTGTACTATCCCTCTATAAAATGGGAAAACAAGAAGTGGTAGCTTTTTTCCAAATGCAGGAGTGAGACTGGTAAAACTTTGCTATTAATATGATTATATTTTTTTTTTCCTCTCCATTCTTATAATTGTATATTTTTCTCTCCATTCTTAAAGTCAGAATATTACTACTAGCTCTCTCCTCATAGCTGTTCAAATACTGAATTTGTTCTTCCTAATCTGTAATTCCTCATAATACTCGTGGTGCATTCTTCTGGATCAATAAATCCCCTAAAATTTCTCTGTTTTCTTAACCCTGTCACTGTATTCTGCTGTAACACTGAATCAAGTGCTTGTAACTTTAATTAGAGTTTGCCTGGAAAATATCAAGAAATAGAACTACACATATAAAGGGGAGGAGAAGGAAGATGTGCTGTAGTAGTGATACATCATGACTAATAGAGGCGGTTAATCTTCCTCTAACGTGTGTACCTTGTATGGCAGAAGATGTGCCAGGGTTTGGATTAATGCGTAAGCATCAAAGACAGATACTTACTTGGTGGAAGTCTGTTTACTGATTCACTGTTTTGTTAAGTGTACAGATGAAAAAGTACTTGGCCTCTAGCGATTTTTTGTTTTATTTTCTCAGTAAATAAATAAATTTCCAGATATATTAAGTTTACTTCTTGTTTTAGGAGAGCAAGAAGGGTGTATTACCTACTGGCAAGAGGCTTGTTTAAAAGCTAATGGATGACTTTGAACTCAATTAGAAGCTTGTAACTGGCTTCAGCAGGGTGCAAATTGCACTCTTGCTGTCTTAATATATGAAATGAACTGTATACTTGATATATACTGATATACAACTCTATCTTTCTAAAACAGAGTTTTATTTCTCCAAATTTTGTGAACATAAATGTCTACCTCAACTTTTTTATAATTCTTACTGAATGTCTCTACGATCTAGCTATGTAAAAAGTGCTCCCCCACCCAGCTATTGATGATTATGAAATAATGAATAGCATTTTTATTTACAGTTGAGGCCTTAAGTTGAATGCTTTTGGGTGGTGCTCTAGAATTCTTAATTGTCATGAAGGGAAAAGGAATTGGGGGAAGAGCTAGGGGGTTTCCCCGTTTTAATTTAAGTGCAAAGGATCAGGTACCATAATGCTGTAATAGTCTGTATGTTTTTTCCCAAAATGTTTATACAGTATTTGGTTTTTACCTTACATGCTATTGCAAAACAACTACCTTTGTATTGAAATCTCAGTGATGTAGTTCTGCATTATGTAAAACTAATTTGTGCTTGTTCATTTCATGTTGTTTCATTTTGTTGAATTGGTTCTGTGTTTTGTAGAACACCATGGTAACATTGAGACCATCTCAGTGATCTGTTGGTTTAATTCCTAAGTCGTGAATGTGCTGTGAATCTGGCTGCCTCAGAAAGGGATGTTAGAATGAATGCTATTTCCCTACTGAGAACCTTTGAGAGGTAAAGAATGGCCTTATTTCCTCTTCTGCAAGGGTTATCATTCTAATCAGCAGGCAACTTATTAAAACAGACCTATATGGTGCTCAGTGCAGCGAACAAAATTGTGGTTGCTATTAATAAGGTTTGCCTTGCTATTTCCAGTGTTCAGCTTAAAAGAATCTAGATTGTCTTCACTAAGTTACAGAATAATGTAGTTCTTGCTGTGGGTGACTTTCTTGAAATTACTTTTTTGGTTAAAACTTGTAGATTTTATTTTTTCTTTATTATTACAGTTACTCTGCCATTCACCAGATTCCATGCAAGAATTGGTGATTTTAAAAACAGTCTTAAGGCCAGTGCTTTTTGAAAAGCATCAAAATCCCAGAAAGTTCAGTGGGTATTGCTACTGAGCAAGTATTTTTAGCAACTTCTTTTCAATCTTTCAGGAGCTTTTGAAGGCAGAGATCTCAAAAAAGTGTATACATTTTGTCTAGGGATTAGATTGGTCTAGCTAGTCTGAGTTCACCAATGTTGCAGGAGAGAACTAGTTTGAATTACTGCCTTGCTTGAGGAGATGTGGCAAAAGAGCTGGGGCAAGAAGTGTTTGGGTATGAATCCATACTACTGCTGGATGCCACTTGTTGTCTTTTCATTAGCTCTTCTTTTTGTTTCAAGGTTAGGTTCTCATAAAGTGCTCTCAGCAGAGTTGTGCATGAAGATGATGCTGGAGCTAGTGCAGAAGAGGTGGGTCACTCAAGTGCAGTTTTCTTTTGGGAAGCCCCCTCTATGTGTATCTATATTACCTTTGCTGTCAGTCATGATGCACTTCAGGGAGAATTTGAGAAGTTTTCTGTGTTTCTTTGGCCAGTCAAAGTGTAACGTTGATGGCGAGTGAACATCAATAAGTGAATTGACAGACTTTTACCTTTAGGGAATTACATGTGAATGCTGCTGTAGATGCCTTGTGTCCAGGAGCACCAGTGTAACAAGCGGATCAGCTTTCTGTGGCTCTTACTTTTAATGCAGTGAAAAGGGATACTGCATGATCAGTGGGGAGAGGAAGATGTGTAGTAATGGATTTCAGAAAGGAAGGGCAACTGCTTGTTGCCTTTATTTCCCATTTAAAAAATGGGGTATGTACAGAATACACTTGCAGAAGTCTTAAAAATAGAGAAATAAAACTAAAATAGTGAATCACAAGCTGCAGGCCTATATAGCTTTAAGAAGTTTGAGACATTTAGAAATTATGAATGAGGGGAAAAGGAAACCACATGTAAATTTCTTGTTGAGTTTTTGTTACATTATCTCATAAGCTTCTTCATTGTTTTGTCATAGATCCAAAAAGGTATTGTGTATACTATAAGGCAGAAAGATGATGCATGGTAATAACATTAGCAGATAAGTAATGAATGTTATCACAAACTCATTTCTAGAAACACTTGTCAGTGAATAGTGTTGGTAACTAAAGTAGTGGATTTGGTGATGTTATTGAATAGTACTAACAGAAAACAGAATACGTGTTTTCTGAGTGTTCCTTTCTTTCCTGTAAGTATTTCTGCTGTTCAGAATGTGGCTGACCTGTTTTCTTGTCTCGGTTATGTTACGGCGCTGACAGCGCTGTCGAGGTCTCAGTAGCGGTATTGCTGTCACTCCACTGCAGCGTGGGGACGGCCAGCTGCGCCCGTGTGCCTGGCGCCGGCCTGTCTCAGTAGAAAGCTCAAGCAGCTCCGTGCGGGCCCTGTTCTCATGTTGATGGGTGCAACTGAGCAGATGCTCCTGCTTTTCCAGAAGCCCATTGCTTAGTTCTTTACTGTAACCAGAAAGCCTGGACAAACAGCACAAATGCTTTTGTGAAAAAGAAATGCCAAATAAGATAGGAGGAGAGTGTATTGAAGGGAAAGTAAAGGGTATTTTTATACAATTCACAAGTGGAAAAGAAAAAAATATTAATTAAAACAAGAAATTAATCCATTGAATAATTAATCCATTAATCCATGAAATAATCCATTAAGGAGTGGGCAACTCTTTTGAACCCAAAACCAAACAAAAAGCTTCTAACCATCCCTTTAATTTGGAAGTCATTGCTTTATTTTCTAAGTTTGCTTCCAAACTACTGTGGTTGATTAACTCTGAAGTTGCTTCTGAAATAACAAAACCTCCCAAATTATCTCCCCATGTCTTGCTGAGGCTAGTGTCCTTGTGATTTCCCTCCACTCTTTTTGTTATGTGTGACTTAACACAAGGCTTTTGACTAGCTGAGAGTGAAATAGCGAGGAGACTTCCCATTTGTATGAGCTGAACGCGCTGTCATTGGGTCACATTCACCCATTACGTATAAGCTAGTTAAATGCATTCGCTTCTATCCTGCTGTCTTGTGCCTCATGAGTAGTCCTGTTTTTGGAGCACTGAACTCGGGAAATAACGTGTCTCTGATTCATGGTGAAGCTATTTCAGCTTTTTTTCCATTTTTGAATGTGGATGTATGCAGGGGGAAAATACAGTCTGAATTGGCAAAAATAAACTTTGGTGTATTTAATTTACCAGACTTCTAAGATTATAGGAGAGATGTGGTGAGCTTGATTTGACAAATTACTTCAATGTTTGGGAAACATGGGAAAAGACCTTTGAAAACTTTTTTTGCTGTTTATTACATTTCCATTAAATAAGCTGATAATGGAAATAATTTTCTAGATCTAGTCAGTCTAGCAAATAATTTCTGTTATTTTTGAACAATCACAAAATAGTAGAATAATTTCCATTGTTTAGTGTTCTTTCTACTTTATCCTGTTTGTCATTACAATGGACAAATAATAAATTGAATAAATACAGTTTCTTTTTTATACCTAGCTGTCAACATACACCAAACTGAGAACATAAGTAATTATAGGTGTATTTTTGCTCACTGAGGTAGTTCCTGTCAACATTTTTGTTTGCTTCTGTCCTGTAGAAAATAACTTCATGTAAATTAATTGTTCATGTAATAGGCATCCTAAGTATGGGATTACAAGGCCAGCTGTTCTCAGATATAAGTTCTCAATAGGTTCTGTCCATTATACATGCCACTAATCTCTTGATCATAAAATGTAGAAGTAAATTAACTGTTTCAACTGTTAGACACTATTGATGTAATGGATATATACCAATGCTCTCTCTTACTGAAATAAAACAAAGTACTAATTACATTATTTTCTCTTCTTTCCCCAGGAAGCTACTGACTGCCTAGAAGTTAAGAAAGGCGGTGAGAAGTCTGGTTGATCGAGGTGGAATTTTTTGTTCCAAGAGCCTTTTCACAATCGCCTTTTGCAAAGTCTTTAGTCGCTCCCCGTTGTGCCATGTTTTGTGGCTCTCACCGTAAGAGGAATTTGTCTTGATGAAGATTCCTAACATTGGTAATGTGATGAATAAATTTGAGATCCTTGGGGTTGTAGGTGAAGGTAAGTAGTATCTTAATAAAAAAGGAACTAGAATTTTATATAGGTTTGATGTAGTTTTCATTTGCAAAATATTGCTTGTATGCAAATCTTAAGAAACATCAGTTTATTCTCTACAGCACCTTCTAGTTCTATTCTCAGATGGAAAGATAAGTTTGGAAGATGAAAGAAAAAGAAGATAAATGGGCAGTTTTGTGGTTTAGGGAGCTTTTTTGGTGTTTATTTTTTAACAAGATATCAAAATTCTCTGTAAGTGTATTTAAAAAATAATTTCAGCATTTTAAAATCCATTTACTTTCAAGTGATTTTTATAGAATTGTTTCAGTGCACAGAAACTTAGTACAGAAGCTCTATTTGCAAGTTCTGGATAATAATACTGGGAACGATATTATTTCTATAGCCAGGAGGTGACTGAAGACTGTTTTATTTTGCTGCTTTTTTTTTTTTTTTTTTCCCTGTTTTGAGAGGGTTTATCTCTTTCTTCTTTGTTTCAGGAGCCTATGGCGTTGTACTTAAATGCAGACACAAGGTAAGTAAACTGCTTTAAGTCAGAGATAGATGATGGCATTTGTGTGAAACAATGACTTTTGAGGAGAACTGAGATGTTATGTATGAGATGTGGCAGCTGCAGTGGGCTTTACCATGCAGTCAGTAACTCAGTTTTTTAATTGCAATTCTGTCAGAGGAAATGGCTACATCTAGTACCAAACCTCCATTTTTTGGGTGTTGAAAATTTGTCTGAAATGTATGAAGTATCACTAATGTTTCATTAATCTTAACTATAAGATATTTAAAAAAAAAAAAAAAAAAGATGGTTTTGAATGCAGTTTATGGTCAAGCAGTCTCAATTAGAAGACAGATTGCCAAATACTGCTGTATAAGTGCTTACCTGTCTTGGGGCGGGGAGGGAGTGGAATCCATGTGGAATTTCTACAGCTGTTGGACAATCAAACTGCAGTAAGAAATGCTTGTTGATTTTAATTTGGAAAAGGAAGAAGCAAAAAAGGAAAGAAAAAAACCCGTCTCAGACAAAAATGAAGTCTGGCAACCTGTCTACACTATTTTAACTACTGTGTGAGTTGCATATATCTGAACTTGCTGCTCATCAACAGGGAACTCTGGCATGAACTACTTTTGCTGTCTTTGGAGCTGCAGTGTAGTCATATAAGAAAATAACTTCTATTTCTCTGCAGCAAACCATTTCAGAATCATAGAATGATTCCCTTCTAGAGATCCAAGAATATATAGAAGTTTTTACGTATGGCTCATGCCTTTTTCTAGAAAAAATTAACACTGTGCAGAGGGCCTGTGTTTCTGCAGTGACTTTAAGCATATATACAGAAGGACTTCTGCACAGGGCATATAGTTATATTTGGAGTGCCTTACACTATTATGCTGACTTAAAGGGGGGGAAAATAGAACTGGAAAGATCCTTTCTCAAGCTGAAGCTTCCCCTGGCTGTTTGTCATCTTATTTTACCAAGGCATAAAAGGAAAAAGCTATGTTGAGACACACCTGTCCCCAGCTCTTTTGCAAGGTAATCTCTAGATTCAGAGCAGACATGACCTGCTTGTTGCCTAGATATACAAGGTTTGTTAAGAAAACATTTGATAATTGCCACAAGAGTTTAGTTCATGTTTAATTATAGACATAATAATAGAATGAATTACTAGTTTCTTCACTTTTGATGGATTTAATTTTTTTACTTGGCTTATTCCTTTTAAATATGGAGGAAAAGTGGCTGTAAAGGAAGAGAGTTGGAGGAACAGTATGAATTGGAGATTGAAGATGTGAAAAGATGCTGCCTGTTTGCTCCAGATTTTCATTTACCTTAAGACGGAAAAGATACAAATTATAGACAGAAACTTGATCATTGACTAGAATGAATGTGATAGAACTGAAGTTGTAGAGAAACACCCTTCTAATGTGAAGGGAAAGGGAGGAAGAAAGGGGGAAAGTTATAAACTAAAGGGGTAGTTTTCAGGTGAGGCCTAAAACCTGTCACAAATAAGCTCAAAATGGGAACTTCTACCAAACCATGATGATAAAGATTGTGCACTAAGAAAATTTATTTGTAAACAAAGAAGGGAAAAACCATATTGCAGGATGGTATATGTAGTTCTTCTCCTTGATCAGGAACTGGTTTTTTAATACAATTTTCCTACTTGTATAGGAAAGCAAAGATTTATTTCACTTCATGAAGTCTTAATAGAATTACATGGAAATGCAAGGATATGTGGATTTTTTTTTACTGTTTGGCTGCTGATGGGCATACTTTTTTTAGTATGGATAAAGAAAGATGTTCTTCCACATGATCTGTCTGCAGGTAGCACAGTTGAACTTTTAAGTGCATTACATAATGAGCCTATTCAGCATCACCTAAGTCCAGAAACAGCATAAAAACTAGAGAATGTTGTATTTTCAATGTATGTGTGGTATATACCAGACCTTCCTTGGTCATGTTTCCTCAGCATGTACTGCCTTTCTTTTTGTGCAAAGCTAGCAATTATCTCTAAGAATTTGAATGAAGGAGTTTTTATATTCATCTTCATAAATAGTGGTAACATGCCAGGATCAAATTCTCAGCTATTGTAAGTCAATGTATCTCCATTGTATTAGTGAGAGGGCAGTTTTTTTGTGAAATGACCAGCTGGTCCCTAATTGCAAGAATTTTCCAACGTATAATCCACTAGTGCTTCAATAAATAGGTAGCTTTTTGCCTCAGTGCATTTTGTTGGCATGTGTATATAGATCTAAATTGGAGAGAATGCCATAAGGAACAAATACCTGGTCATTGGTATATGCATTTTTTCTTTGCTAAGGGAACATTATCAGGAAAGCTAAAGTAGGTCCTTAAGAATGACTGTGTTTACGTTGTTATACAACATGCTTTTATCACAAATCCTTTATTGCTAATTGTGGTTTGTGCATAAAGAGTACTTGTTTATCTGTGTTTTTTCTGATGTGAAGCTAATACAAATAATGTTGAGATAAAGCAGATCTGATGTTCTGAAGAGTGCTTTCCTCTTTTTCTTTCAATGAGAGGACTCTTCAGAAGGATATACTGGAGTACATTGTGTTTGAAAATACTGGAAATACATTTTATTTTCACAAACTATTGAAATAGGCTGTCTTGGCGTATTTACTGGATCTTGGCTAAGTTTTCAGAAAACAAAAGTAACTTGACAGTTTAGCAGTGTCAGAGATCATGGCTGAGGAAAAGAGTTTTTGCTTATGTTTAAGACTTGTCAAATATTTGCTGTTTAAATAAAACCATTCTCCTCTTTACTTTGCAGTGTGGGCTTGCAGCTTCATGCAGAGTTATCCTTTGCTAATAGGGACTTAGGCACAAATATTAGGAAGACACTGACATCAGATAATAATAGGACAATATTGTGACTTAAAATCAATAAAATTATAGGAAGGGGCTGTGGGAAAGCCATAGGTGTCCAAAAACAGGCACACTGAAGAAGGGAGCCTAGAGGAGAATACTAAACTGAAAGTCAACGTGAAAAGGGGACGTACTGATACACTGTGAGATACTAAACTGCGTATATAGGGGGGAATGTTGAAAAACGTAGCTATGAGTAGGATCATTTTTGTAGAATTGAGGTGAATGAATCCTTGAACAACTGAGATAAGTGGAGACTGTGTCTAGGGAGACAAGATGACAAGACTGGAAGAGAGGGTCATTTGTTACAAGAAGGCAGAGCTCGCCACAGGGCCAGGCTGGAGATGAAGAAGGATTCATGCTAGCAAGCAGTCAAACCATAACTGTTCTAACACTGTGTGTCTAGTTTGAAAGCAGTGATTCTAACTTTTGCTTTAGTTCCCATCTGCAGAGCACACATAGTGGTTTGCATAATCTAGCCAGGGTTTTACCAATGTTCAGATGAATGTTTGAGAAGGACCCAGGTGCAAGTCTGTTTGGGGGAAACTTTTCAGAGTAGAATTTCATTATTAGCTGGTAAATAAGGAATAGACAGCATCTTAAGAAATGAGCATGAAGCACCTAGATACCTAAAGATGATCATTATATAAATAACAAAGCGTGGTAGTTGATGGTTTTCCACTTCTAGACCTGGTGTGGGGAGCTGGCAGAAACTTCCAGCAAAACCCTCTGAAATTATGCAAAAGAGAAGATGCCTATATACATATATCTATATGTATAAATTTATGGGGGTTTTTTAGGTTAGCTAGTGAACAGGAAGGTGTGTGGTGATGCAAATGCTCTAAAAGCACAGTAGAAATTTATAAAATCTCCTAGGCTTATCCTTTCATTTGCTATGGGCTGTGTGTTATCAGAATCCTTGGAGCCTGAGGGGATGCAGTTTAATGACTTAGAAATTTAATGCCAGTTATTGTATGTACATCATCTCCTGCCTGATAAGATGTTTTTTCTGGTCTTTTATTTTAGAAGTGTATCTGGTATTAGTTGTTCTTTATTGCATCAGATATTTTTAGACTGCGGTCTTTAAGATAAACACCACTGAATTCCCTTATTAAAAACAAACAAAAAGAAAACTTTATTTACAGAATCATTTGGCCACTTCAGTGCATTCAAGAATAATGAATAACCTTTTATAATGTTTAATACTTCTAGACAATGTCCTCTTAGCCTAGTATTTCATTTTGCCCTGTTTGAGCTTTTGGTAATACTCTTACATTGTCTTCAGATGAGTTTTGTGTGTCTCTCAGAATACCTGAAAGAAATATTTACGGACCTCTTAAAGAAAGGTATAGTTTACTCACTGAAAATATAAGGGATATGCAAATGTAACAGAATCATAAGATTTCATTCGAGTACCTCAGCCTTTTCCATGTCTTTTATCACTAGATCCCCTACTGACCAGCAGGGTCACAGTTTCCTTAGTTTTCCTTTGAAATCAATGTTTTCCTGTTCCTCCAGGGAGCCCATCTCTACGTATGCACTCTTAGCACTACTTGTTTGCGTTTTGAGCTCAGTTGGGAATTCCCTGTTCACTAATGCTGGCCAACTTGAGAAACTTTTCCCAGCTTACTGCATGTTGGAGTGGGCCATTCCTGTGCTTTGAGGAAGTCCTCCTTGAAGAACAACCAGGACTTCTTAGAACCATTTACCCTTTAGGGGTGTCTCTAAGCAGACCCTTGTGCAAGGTGAAATCGGTTCTTGTGAAGGTCCAGGGTTGCAATTCTACTGTCCATCTTGCTTAGTTCTTTCAAGATCTTGAATTCCAGTATATCATGTTGTTTTGCATCAGGAGATGCTAGTCTGTTTTAATCCCAGAAAAAAAAAAAAAAGGCACTCAGACTCTGTAAGATGTCATTTAAAGTGCTATTTCTCTGTAATATTAGCTTTAATAAAGTAAAAATGGTACAGGTAATCTTACATTACTTTAGATTCTGGAAACGTTGGGTTGTGCAGCATCAAATCAGCCTCTGATTGGGATGCAGCACACTGTGCAGACCGTGTCTGTAAGAAAGGGTTTACCCCATTTTCATTATTCATGCTATTACAGGATTTTCTTACAATAAAAACTCTATTAATCATTTCTACTGTCAAACAGAATGGATGTTCATGTGAGAACTCCTTGCAGTGCTTTTAGATTAAAGGCAAGTCCGGGTGGGTGATGTAATTGCAGGTGGTGGGTGGGAGCTGCCTCCGGCCTCCTCTGCTGCAAGGAGCTGGCCGCGCTTGTCCTGCGGCCAACGGCCTGGGCTGCCTCAGCCGGGTCACTAGCTCCTCAATGTACAATGCTCTTCTGGGCAGGGTGACTACACGTTGTCACTGCCTCTTAGATTCATGGGTTCATCAGTCAGTTGTGTCAAGAAATTGCTTTCTACATCTTCCAAAAATCTCCTGGCTGTCTCCATCACGCTGTGTTACGCTTTCAGCACATGTTGGAGTGCTCAAAGTCCTCTGTGAAAACTGTAACTTTATTGTAAGGCTTCCCTTAAGAAGGCTTTATCTATTTTACTCTTGTGATCAGGTGCTTTGAAGCAGATGTCTGTCCCAATGTCACCTGTGGTGTTCTGTCTTCTAACTCTCATGCAAAAACTTCTGACTTGTTTCTTACCTATTTGAAAGCAAATATCCATGCATTCAAGCCTCCCTTTCCTTTGAAAGAATCTCCTTGCCTTCTTAGCTCCTCGTCCTCAAAATATCCTGTATCTGTTCGTGTCAGTGCTCTGGTCGTGCAAGCTGTCCCGCCACATTATCTGTAATTCTAATGAGTGATTTTGTCATCTAGGTTGACAGGTAGTTCAGATAATGCATATTTCTGTAACAGCGCACTGACTCCTCTTGTTTGTTTCCCATGTGCATTTTGTGTACAGGCACCTAAGACCTGGTCGTGCTGCTTTCACAAGGGGAAGGAGAGAGCTTCATACTCATAGAAAATTTGGGATTTCTGGTGTTATCATAAAAACAGAGTTCTGAATTTGCCTGGTAGATGTTAGAATCCCTTCTCCAACTCGTATATCTCCTGATGTTGTTAAGGTCATGTTACTCTTCTCACTGCAAATCTGCTAACCCTTCTTTTTATGCTGATGAGTTTCTCTTTAGTGTCAAAATGAAAAGTTAAGTGTACTTGTGTGTAAAACTTGCAGTTATCTTCAATGTGTTGTGTTTTCTGACATTCTTGCTTTAGATCTGGCTTTCAGCGCTCCTTAGCTCTCCAGCATGTGTTAAGCCAAGAGCTTGGACTGTCTTCATTGCAGTTTATCTTCAAATTTTTTCTGGTATTAGTTTTATACTGAAATGGGTATAACTCTTTCTTCTTTTACTTTGGATTTGACTGATTTGACAATAGTTCCTGTTGGGATGACTGAGAAATGAAATGATGAGTAAATGAAAAATCTGAGTTCCCCAAATGAGCACAGATTGCTGTCTGCATTTTTTCCCCTCAGCATTATCATTTTTCATATGATGGAGGTAGTATGATCTGATTTCAGATTTTGATGACTCAGCTAGAGAAGGAACTAGCACTGTCTGGTATTTGAACCCCAGAATACTAGCTGTGCTGATTTGGAAGTTTCTGGTTCTTGGTGTTTGTATTTCACTAAACTTTTTGTGATACTAAAATTTGATAATTCTAGAAGACTGCACCAATATCCAGAAAGATTATCTAAACAGCAGAAGACATTTAAGTTCATATCATTGCAAGGCTTAGCAATGGAAAATTTGATCACTGATCAAGAGCAGAAGGATGGATATGTAACTGTAGGAAATAGGTCTTGTCACGCAACACAAATTTCTTTCTTCGAATCACGTGTCACTGGTGGTGGAATCAGTGTTTCTGTATAATTTTCAAAGTGTGGATTTGAGAACTGTCTGATTAACACACCTCAAAGCAACTGTGAGTAGGGAGTTAAGAAGAGTTATTTCTATCTGCTTTTGACAGAGATAGATATTAGCTACAATATTGCTATTCAACATTTTAATGACTGATCTGAAAGCAAATATGAAAGTACTGCTGCTAAAAGTTGTGAAAAACAGACTGCAGTGGTAAGTGATAGAAGATAATCATGCAGAGCATTTAGCATTAAATGGTAAGTGATTCAGTTCAGGCAAAGAATATTTTAAATATTTACATTTCTTCATATACAATTGAATTACAAAATTAGAACCTTCCAGCAAAATCTGAATTACATTCAGACCATTTTGAGTACTCAGCTTTCAGCTTTACTCTGAAATGATAAAACTGAGTAATGCATAGACTTTTTCCAATCTACTACCCCGATATACACTTGACTGGTCGTTTTGAGTCAGATGAGTTCAACTAGCTCAGTATCTTAAAAGTGACTTTTTGTTAGAGGTAAACAAGAGATTGAGAACAGGGCAGGCATGTTATGATAGTCCCCACAGTATTTGCAGTCTCTATTTGGTACAGTGCTACTGGGAAGTCGTTATCACCAGAATATTCTAGCAGAGATGATGCCAGCAGTGTATTTTTTAATTGCCTTATCCTGTGCCTAAAGCCATCCGTCCTTTAAGTCTTCTACTTGCCTGTGCATACTGTTTAAAGTGTTAACTGATATTGCTGTATATTATGTAAAGTATTCTGTCCTTAGGCAATTTTTTTAATATACTGTCAATTTACATATAACTATTCTTCACCTAAAACTAGGTAAAAAGTAACATGTCAAATCCTATTATTTATGTCTAAGATGTCACATATTTTCTCTTTGTTACTGTTGCTGCCTCTGTTTGGTTATGTCCTAGTTTTTTTACTGATCTTTTTCTTTGATTTTTGTATGTAACTAAAAGCAGCATTGCTAATTTTCACAGCTAATCAAATGTGTTTTGGCTCTGTAGCAACATTTTTGTTTTTAATCATGGCTGAGGGCAAATCTTTGTGCAGCATACCATTTTCTTTCGGTAATGGGAGCTTACCTATGGACGATTATTGCGCTTTAATGCTGTTGTTCCTCAGGCTAAAACACCAACTCACTGATGTGTTTTTGTGCCAGAACTTGTATGCAATACCTACAGTGAACGTGAGACCTGTATTGAGCTTCTGAACTAAATAGAGTGTGCCAGTAGTAAATGTTTGTGGTAGTCAGAGCTGAGATCTGGCCTGAGCGTTATTTGAGGACAATAGCTCTGTTAGGCAAGCTATACTGCTGAAAATCATATTAACTCTTTAATAACCATTAGCTTCAACTTCACCATTAGGCAATGAATAACCTTTCAAGTTCTTTGCAGAATTCTGGTTTGAAATATTAGCTGTATAGTATTCCTTTCATAGGCTTCCATACTTTGCCTTCGTGGTGTTCCCTTGAGTGCAGCAGTGAGAGGCGAGCTTCATTAGTGCTATCACTTTCCTGTATGTGTGTATAAATGAGATACAGTGAACATCTGTAACTGCTTGCTACACAGGGTAAATGCTAATGTGATACTGAAAGTTTCTAAAGCTTTTATTTTTCATTGATGTGCGGTGGCATTTGGCTATACCTGAACCTGAGCCTCTTCCATAGTCCTCTCAGTTCCCTGTGGCAGGGGGAAACAGGCAATCAGATTAGCTTTATTTTAATATGTTTTGAATGTCATTGATGTCAATTAAGTCCTGATTTACATTGAACTAAGTGGAAGATTCATATATATATTTACTGCTCCAAACATCAGATAGTCATGCAGAATGGAGAGCAGAAATTAAGCTGCTGAGCTCCCACAGACAGAGAAGACAGCTGACTGTTTGGTCTGGCCTCCCCTCTTGCCCCCAAGGTGGGCTATAATCTCTGTATCACAAAATTACTGCTTTTTATTTCTTTTCCTTAAAGTCTTATTCCCAAGTCTCATCTTTCTGTGTTTTTAAGAGTTGTTTCATAATAAAAAACATTAAAGGTTTTTTGTTGTCTCTTAATAAAAAACATTAGAGCACTAATTTTGAGGAAGCTATCCAATTCTAAAACAACTTACTTGCTCCAGCAGGGTAAAAAAAAAAAAAAAAAAAAAATCTCTGTTTGGTGTTGCAGTTTCCTAGAAGTCTGAGTCCTGGGATTAACTGAAATAAACATTTGGTTTTCACACTTTTAAGGCTATACAGGATGAGAGGATAAGGTACTCCCGCATCTCCTTTTGATGGCTTTTATCACGTTTTCTGTTGTCTTCTGTCTGTTACTGCTGCTATAGATTGCTAAGGTATATTGTATTTCAAGGATTTCTGTTTCTTAATATGAACTCTTGCTATCTTTCAGTCACGTGCAATAATTTCTTTAAGAGGACCTGTCCAAGTTGAACAAAGTAGGCATGAAAATAAATGCATTAAATTTAATGGTTTTCATTATTCACATTGGTCAATATGTCTGCAGGTGTATCGACGGAATGGTGCTGGTCTGGAGTCTGCAGTTGTGTTGTTTCCCTTTGAGTCTTTTGTGACAATCCAGACTGCTCTATGAAAGGTCCCTTGTGTGATACTCCATTTCCTTACCTTCTCCTTTGTGCTTGTAGTTTTCTGAACCATGCTCAGATGTGGGCAGTATTCAGAATTGGCATTCCCTACCTCCTTTCCTCCCCAAAGACTGATTTGGCAATGGAAGATGCCAAAGGAAGGGGAAAGAGGGAGAGCAAGCTTTCAGAGGGGAGAGAAACTAACTTGGTGTGGAAGGGGATACTAAGATTTGCACCCCCCCCCCCCCCAGCCCCCCCACTTGTGTTGAATTTAGAGCAGTACAGTGTGAGAGTGTTACTTTCAGTGACACAAATTTGGATGGTTTAAATTGGTTTGGCCATGGTAACACTGGGTAACAGAATTTCATGCAGCACGAAGCTGGGATGCAGAGAGGCCTGATGGTGCAGATCTTCAAAACAAGAAAGGGGAGGGAGAGAAGGAGGTGATCACGCTTATACTCCAGTACTGCAGGTACCTGAAGGAGGCATAGGAGCCTGAGTTAAAAATAGCAAAAGTGGTTCATCTTACCTTGGGAAAGATATGTGAAATGTATTACTGATAGTTTTCAATTTAAATTAATCAAAGATAAGTAATTTGTTACAGTCACATCATCTCAGATCAGTATTTCTTTTAATCACACAGCTACTTCCAGTTTGTCACACTAATGGCTCTAGATGAACCAGCCATCTGTGGCACTTTCTTTTGTTTCTTAAATAAACTGTGCATCTGTCTTATGGTCTTTTACATGGTACGTTGCATGAATTCCTGCTACGGGCACTGGTTTGGCTAAGTGGAAGGTTACTGCTCATGCTGCAAATAACACTTTTCCTTGGAATATGGCCAATAAGTAAACATGCTCCTTAGTAGTTGCTGCATACTCCCATCTGCAAACATATATCATTACACTTGTGTTAATAGAGGAATCTTATTCAGACCTGCAGCAGTGTGTTCTGTGGCTGCCCCTAATGGCTCTTAATTGCAAACAGCTTGTAGTGCCGTATCTCATTCTAATGCACTTGCAAATGAAATCTTATTTTTAAATATAGATGTGATGTGCACATAAAGCAAGGCTATCCATACAAATTACTTTTTCTTGCTAAAAGTTCAAAATGTTATGCTGAAAATTAAAGTCTAAGAACCTGACTCCAGTACTTCTTAGAAGTAGCAGCAGAAGAAATTGAAATCGATGAGGATTTGAGACCTGATGTAGGGTCTTGGATCATTAGGAAAGTAGTGGTGCAAGCTAGGGAATTTATAGTTAATGCAAATTAATATATGGGAAAAGGAGCAACATTTGGCTAATTATAGGACTACATCTGTAGTAGTATGAACTTGCTTGAATATTGGATTACAGTCTAGTCTTGTCATCAAATTGCAAATTACTGTGTAGCATAATTGATGCAAAGAAAATTGTATTTCTAAATTTTAGACTCTAACTGTTTTCCTGTGAGGGATTCTTGTGGACTTAAACTTTCGTCGAACATGTGAACAGCTGTAAGAGCACTAGCTTAATCGCTGATCTCTGGACACTCCATGTGTCTAAACAAAGGCCAGTAAAATAGATCACAGTTCAGTTTTTGAGTAGATCATTAATGTAGATTATTAAAGGTACTATGGTAAAAATGGATCTGGATCGTCTAGCTGGCTTTCAAAATTATTTGTAGAAGCCAAGTTGATCTAAAATGTTACTACACTGAAATATCTTGAATATAACAATTACATTGGCATGTTTTCTTAATTGTTTTTGTGAATTTAAAGCCTTTTTTAAAGCAGGAGTCCTGGAAAAGGAACACTTGACTGTGTAGGTACAACATTGACAAAAACAGTGAAAACTTGCCCAGTGTTTCACTTTATCTGAAAGCTATAGGGTCGTCTTGGCGCATGCATTTTTTTATCAGTAAGGATTGCAGTGTAGTTTTAAATAGTAAATTGTCCTTCTGAATGCCCTGGTTAAAGTAACTCAGTTTTTCATGATTACTCAGTTCTGTGTAACTCCTAATTGGTGGAATGCCCTCCTAAAAATATAGAAGACTTTCTTTTTGAATAAAAATTCCTAGAATATGTAACTTCTTTTTAAGTATAGCAGTATTTACTTCTCATTCAAAGGCTGGATAACAATAAATGGAGGGGGAAGTAGTTTCCATTTATAACATTACGGCTCTTTGAAATTGTGTACAAATGTGTAAAATTGAATGCAAAGAACTTAATTGCACTTAATGTATGTGGTGTTTGATCTCAGCTAAAAGCCTAAGGGACTAGACAAGCCTGGCATCAGAGTATGGTGATCAAGAAATTTTGGATACAGTGGGAGGCCAGACTGAGCTCTAGAACAGAGGCAGTTTTGTTAAGACTGCATAGTGGTCAGTGTCTCTTCAACTAATAGCTACTGTTACGGGTTTGCACGGAACTGGAAGCATTCTTTATGTTATCTGTCCCTTATATGTATATTACAATTCCGAAACTTTCCAGTAAGCATACTTCTGTTTTGCTGTATTTAGCTGCACCTGGACACTAAAGCTTGATGAGTCTGCTCCTTGCTTTTGATATAGTCCAATTGCATGCTAGCTTCTCCTGTTCTATCTATTTAAGCAGCTTCTAGTTTAATAGGAAAACCAAAACACCCTCTAGATTTATAAAGTATTTGCATTTTTATTATATTATCCCTAAATTATTTTAGCTTAGATTGCTAAATTAGACCAATCTTCATGCAAGTCCCTTTTAAATCCTAACACCTTACAACATAATGGCTTTAACTTTGCCCATTATAAAAAAAATCACCCACTTCATGGAATTCTATTTTCGTTTTTCCAGATGTGTAGCAAAGTGAGGATTTGTTTCTGAACAGCACAGGTAACTCTTTGTTGGAAACAGATGCCAACACTGCTCTCTGGTTTATATTTGCTTGTGACTTAAAAACTTTGATAAAACTCTCTTCCCTCATGTCATTGCTAATTTCTGTAGAGTACTGCAGCATAGAAAGTATAAAAAATTAGTATGAAAAGAATCAGTGCAAATCTTATGGAGGGGAAGGTGTGAATATTTGTAGGCTCTTGAAGTGGAATGATTGTACCCACCGATGCTCATTCTTTCAGTGATTTCATTCACTCATACCCGCATCTTAGAAGTATGAAGGGGAGTGTGTGCCCACATGGGCAGCATGTGATTTGGGCTATATCTCCAGAGTGTGGGAGAGATGTAGCTGTCAAGTTCCCGCTACATCTCTGGAGTTCCTCTTGGTAGTGATGGCAAACTAGTTCTCTTTTCTGTATGTGATTTATGTTCAGATGTTGTTTGTTGTTATGGGATGGTCCTTAGCCTCAATCTTGCTTACTTCTGCTTCCAGGAGTCTTAAGTCAGTTATCTGTTATTCCATGTTTGGAATTTGTGTTTGAAATGTATGTCTATAATCTGTTTCCCAGATGGACTAACAGGAGAAAGGCTGGTGTATGTAATAAGCTGCAATCCTGTTGTTGTCCTCCCGTTGTTAGGGTGCAGGGTCTGCTGGTGCATCACCTGTGCTGCAGCCTTCTGGGCTTGGCATAATGTTCCTCAGTTTTATTATTGGAGCACCGTCCTGGGAACAGTTGTATTTTGTTATCAATAAAAATTATTCTCAGAACCTTGTGCAGTTTCTTCCTGTGTTTGAGTATGCTTGTGTGCGTACTCTTTCAGTGCCTACCCCAATATCCCAGTCACGCTTACCCCGACTTGTTACCTACTTCTGCAGCAGAAAAAAGGTGCACAAAGGTGTATGTTCTCTGAGAAGTTTGTTGTTAATCTATTTTTAGTTCTTAATGTAGAATTGTGTTGCCTTCTTGAACAACTAAGTGTCAGTTGACCATTAAATGATTTGAGAGAGAAAGCTTAGTTTAGGTGCTGCTGTATCTCCTTATCTTTCAGTTCACAAACAGTCTTTATAATACTAAGAACTTCTTCCAAAATGTGTGTTCATAACACATTTTTACATACAGTGCATATTTTTACATACAGTTCTAATAACAGAAGATTACCACAGATTCCAGTGTGCTGAAAATTAATTGCGAAGTGATTTTTTTAGACTTAACCTTGGCTGAACAAGGTTACCATGGTTATCAATTTTCCTTTTGGCTGTAGAGAGACTTTTTTTTAAAATTGTGAGGCTTTCAGGTATAACAGAGGTAGGTGACATTTGTAAGTGTAATGATGCACTGAGCTGAGGTGTGGAAAGATGAAATTCTATAGGACCAAAAAAACTTATTTGGCTGGTTACACCTACCTCTTCTTTTGACAGTACACATCTTGACCAGGAGGCAAGCTATCTTCTTGAAATCAATTAACATTTCCAACAGGGATGGAGTAATGCCATGTTTATGCACAGAAGTATGTTACAGGCAGTGCCATCTGCAGAGTAAAGCTGACTCGCTGCTGCTTCTACAGGATCAGATTCCCTGTGACTGTTTGTGTGAAAAATTCAGCCAAGTGGTGTATACCTTTTTTTACCCACCACTAGTGAAGAATGGTGTTAAGAAATGTATACAAGATAGTATCTGGTGCAATTGCAGCCTGGGCTGTGAACCCGCTCTAATTTTGTAAGTCTTTCATGCTTCCACTGCTATAAATGGTGCTGTGGTGTGAAGGAATTGAAATTATTTGGGGAGCAAAAGAGAATCAGCAGAAACTTCATGAGTGACCTTTAGGATGGCTTAGAATAAGCCAAACAACATCTATCCCATGGACTCTAACAGGTTAAAAAAATAGAACCAAAAAGAGGAGGAGGTGGTATTTGTATTTAGAAATTCTGGGATGTAGAGCCCCCTTCATCCAGGTTCCCCAGATCACATAGAATAGAGACGACAAACCAGATCTCTCCCACGATGTCAGTGTCAGAGAAGCAAAATCAGGGAAGATCAGCCTGTCTATAGTATTTCTCACTTGCTGTTCACTATGGTTCTCAATGAAATTGATAGTTTCTAACTTATATAACCCAAGATTGACCCAAATCCTTTCAATTTCACACAGGTTACATTTACAGAGTCATGCGCGACATGTTTGTTAATGAGTTACAGCAAGTGGTCTCTTCTGGGCAGTTTTAGAAACTGATAACTAGCCCGTTCCTTCTGTTGCCTCTTAGTAGATTTTTACATGTACTAGGACCAGTATAACTGTGCTAACTTTTTGGTTTTATGAATATTAGAACCGAACACTTGTGCCTCAATATTAAATACAAATGGCAATAATTCTGTTGTATCAAAGTATTCAGTCGTAATGTTTAATTCTTTAACAAAAATCTGAATAAAACTTCACAGCTAAAGTCTTGTGATTTTTTTTTTTTTTTGTCAGCTTTTACTCGTCTCTTCATCTGAAGATCGTGTTTCAGGAACTAAAAAATTATTGCTAAATCATCCTGTGCTTTTTCCCTAAACATGTTTGCTTGAAGGAAGGCAGGCAATCTTTTACCACTTCTGAGCTATTTTTTTTTTTAAAAAAAAAGTCTGTTTAATTTTGATAGCTCTATTTCTACGGTAAACAATAAGTCCCAGATTTTTTCAATGGGAAAACATGCATTTTCTTAAAATATTTGGCTAGGAATCAAATTATGAGGGCATAGCTTATTCTTGCAAGGAATAGATTTGTGGACAGACAAAAGTAAAGGAGTAATTAGGTCCAGGGATCTTTTGTTCATTAATTTGTTTGGTGTTTTTCCTCTGGATTTTTAGATAGGGTAGGTTAACAATTAACATTCTGCAAGGCCACCTTTTTTTTTTTTTTTGAAGAGGTGGTGATAGTT
This sequence comes from Podiceps cristatus, assembly GCA_000699545.1. Taxonomy (NCBI): domain Eukaryota; kingdom Metazoa; phylum Chordata; class Aves; order Podicipediformes; family Podicipedidae; genus Podiceps; species Podiceps cristatus. The sequence goes on along the minus strand of JMFS01097189.1, from coordinate 10,996 downwards.
GACTATTCACACTGTACTACCTGAATGAAACCTGTGCGAGGAAATGGATTTTTTTTTTTTCAATGAGGATTTAAACTGGATTTAGAATAATTAATGATTCACTTGTTAATGTTATGTTCTTTTACTCATCACACCGGAGCTTTGGCTATATAATCTTCTATTGTAACATGGTGGGTTTTTAAAAAAAAAAAAAAAAAAAAAAATCATATCCAGAATCATGTTATAATGAAACCAGGTTAGATTTAGTACATTTAAACACAAATGCTAGTCAACAAACTGCTGTTAGAGCTATTGTTTATGCTTCGTACCAGCAGAAGGCTTGCTACTATATCAGCTTACGAAGGACAGAAGGCAACCTTCTTCTGAAGCAACTTTGTTTTTGTATCTGCATCTCATCTAGGCCAAGTACTGCAATGAAGTTCCAAGCTTACTTGTACAGTTTTAGCTTTTGAATTTTTGTGGTAATCTTAAATGTTTTGTATCCCCTAATTAAATCTGAAGTAACAGTACTGTTATTAAATATTAATGAGAAATTTTACAAAGTAAAAGAGTTGAAACCTTTACTCCACAAAGAATCCTAAAGCTTTTCTGGTTGTTACTTTTTCTTTCGCTTCTGTTTAAATGAATCTTTGTAGTGCCTTGAAACTGAGAGAAATACAGCCCTAGGAGATCAGTATATAACATACATTCTAAATCCATGTTTTTCTTATGATGTCTCATGTAAATCTTTGCACTCTTCCTCAAGGATCTTATCTGAAATGTTCTCTTGGAAGCTTAACATAGGAAATGAGCTACTTCTAATAGGGCCTTCTTTGCAAGTTATTTAAAGCTTTATTGATCTCGGGTAGTACCTTCAATTATACCAGGAAAAGGAAATGCAAAGCTCATAGCAGAGGTATTTATAGCTTCGTGAAGATACTCACCAGAGAACATGTACATTTTTCTCTAATGTGCAGGTTAAAGAAGAAGGATGAGCTTCAGAAATTCTGGTCTTGCTGCTAGCTATGCCAGATTGCTTTGTGGGATGTGAGAATTGACACTGCACAGTTACGTTGGCAATGGAGATGTTCTTACTTCAGTAGCAGAGTTGAGAATACTTTATTTGTGTTTCTAGCATGTGTATCACAAACATAATTCAATGGACTGTGATGATATTAATGTAGCAATAGAACTCAAAGAACACTGATACAGAGAAGGTAGTACCTCTGAAGTTACTAGTAAAGTTACTGTTTCTGAAGTGTACCTTAAAATCATGCACTTCCATATAAGTTTGTGCATGTGTGAAAAAATAAAACATAGACAGAAGGGTTGCAAAGTCAAGTAACTTGGGTGGAATTAATATCACCCGCTCCTTCAGTGTGTAGGTCTTACATAACCAATCTCCCTAGTTTATATAAATTGAGAGAGTTCAACATCCAAAAAGCAATTCATACCATCTGGAAATAGTTAAAATCCATAACCTTCTGGCTGGATCTTCCCTCCTTCCCCTGCTTTTACTAGCTGTGGGGAAAGCCTTGACAACACACATTGGATATATAACTCTTAGCTGGCTAGAGCTGAGTGAGATAGACTCTACCTTAGGAAATATTTGAGGTTTTCTATAGACTTATTGAGTCATTTTAAACACAGAATATACTTGTTCTTAATTTAAATTTAGCTTTGGAGGGTGCTGTTCCTATTTTAGACCTCAGTTTCCTTTGTGTGCACCAGTAGTTCTAATAAAAGAATGCTACCTTTTCCCCTCCAATACTGCCTTGCTTATACACTGTGATAAACGCACTTTTTTTCGCGTAATTTTCTAGACTTCTCAAATACAAAATTTATCATATAACACCATATGGATACCCACGCAGTTGTCACACAGCTGTCAGCTTCTAGTATTTGAGACGGTGTAGCTAGTAACCTGTTGCCTTCATCCCCCGTGCATAGCAGAATGCTGTGGAATGAGGCTCATCTGTGGTTTTAGTGGGTTTGCAGCTATTTCTGAATTCTCAGCATTCCTCTGCTTTCAGCAACATTGGGTTCCAGTAAGAATCACTTGCTTATTTGTTATTCTGGTTTTAATACTAACATCTGAATCCAGGTGCCTTATCCCAGTTCTCTCTTCCAGTCTGTTTTCAGCCTGAATTTGGCTGTTGTCTTTTCCTAGTATCTTTAATCTGTGTATTCCCTGACCATCTGTTCTTCATTGTGCACTTTTTTTATCCCCTCTCACCATGTATTGTTTCCAGTGTTTGGGACAATAAACTTGGTGAGATCAAGATGATATTTTCCTTCCCTTCTCCAAGAAGTATTTGCTTGTCACGTTTAGGCAAACTTTCACAGTGAGCCTAAATTCTGCATGATAGCTTCTTTTCTTGGCTCAAAAGTGCATGTGTGCGTGCAAGATCTAAAAGTGGGATGCGTTAGATAGTCTTATCTGCAAGGGCAATTTTTGTTAGAATACCTTTTTTTAATCTTCTTGGAACTTGTGTGATGTTTAGACTTTTTTCTTCTTTTTGGCATATAAGAGAAAATATACTGATCTAGTCATGAGGTTTTGGATGCTGCAGGAACTGCCTGAAATAAGTCCACAAACTCTTTCTCCATTTAGCTTCAAACCTGAAAATTCATCTGGGGAAATGCTATTTTTATGAATATTTAGCTGCTGTTTCTTCTTCATCTATTAGTGGTAACAGAAGTCTTCCTTGGGTGTAGATTCCTTTATTTCCTCATGCACATTCTACTTCTGAAGTTAACTAAATTACCATGCAACTTGTGTAGAGGCGGTCTTCCTGTTCCTCTGACAATACTGATCAGTAAAACCCATATGCGTTTGAGGTATGAATCTTGCCTGCTGTCTTTTTTTTTTTTTTTTTTTTTTTTTTTTTTAGCAGTTTGGATTTAATTTTAATCCTTAATGCTGTTCTATAAAGACACAATCTCTAAAAGGAATGCAGTTTTAAATGCTTGGTGGAGCAAAATGGCAATTTTGTTAAGAGAAAAGAAGTTTTCTCTTATTGTTCAAAGAATGCACTGGCTGTATAATCCTGGAGAATAAAAGCCTTTCTCTGCAAACCTGAATTTAGAAACTTTGAGAGGAAATTAAGGTGTCCACTGAAACCCATATCAATATACAGACTGGAAGAAATGTCTTTTCAAGAAGAGCTAAAATGAAAGGGAAGTAGGAAAGAGCATTGATTTAGAATTCTGTACAGCATCCGTCAGGCTGGTAGAGAAAGAGTCAGAAGTGAGGAGAACTGATCAATAAAATATCAGGAAAAATCATCCTGCTCAATTTTAATGCTAAAACAATGAAAAAAATGAAAAAAAATAAGACAGTACCAACTTGAAACTATACAGGATTCCCTATAAGATTGTCCTAGGATTTTGCTTTGATAAGAGTATAATGTCAGCAAAAATATCTCTTGAGGAAAAAAAAAAAAACCTAGAGAGCAAAAAGATGTGCTTTTGTAAATGCTACAGAATCCTTAGGGGAGGGAGAAATAATTATTTTCTCTCCGTAATAACTGTTTTCTAATGGAAGAAGTAGTCAAAGGACTGAGGGTAGAAAATAGAGGTGGCATTTCCTGACCAAATTTATCATCCCTTGCCTGGAGAACAACACAAAAACATTTTCATTGAAGACCTGAAAGAAGTGAAAGGGATGTTTGTGAGCCCTAGTGCTGCTTGAGGAGAAATGAGATACTATATGACAGAGAGGACATGGAATGTCAGATTTTAGGTTTAGTGTAGACATCTCTGAAATGTTTCACAGCCAAAGGTATTAACAAGCTGAGACCAGATTACCTAAGGTGCTGGTTACATTCAGTAAAATGTTTTACCTGCTAAGTTGCCTGGATAAGGCAGCGTTAGGCTATTTTGCCTGCCCAAAATGAGTAAAAAAACAGTTTTCAGTTTAAAACACTTTTTAAAAAAGTTGGAAATGCTAAACAAAACTTCTTGTCTTTGGGATTCTAGACAAGATCAGCACTGTAACTTGGGCTTTCCCCCAAATAAAGAAAGCTTGTAATTATGAAAATGTACTGTCTTTCAAATTAGTGTATTAAAACAAAAAATAACCTCAACCATGGCTCTAGCTTCTGCTCCAGAGCAAATCTGGAATGGCTCTTTGGTGTCTGAATGGCTGATTACCACCTCTGGTGCTTCAGGGCCCACTGCAGAATACAGAGGAGTTGCTGCTACTGTTTGCCCATGAGAGGGAAAGTTAAAGTTAGGGCAAACTGCCTGTGTAAGTCTGCAGCATGGAAATGACAGTAGCTGCTGCTATTTTTTTTTTTTTCCCCTTCCCCTTCCCCTTCCCCCCCCCCTTCAGCACCAAGATAGTTATATTTTCTTTCTAAGGTAATGGTAAACTAAGCTTTGGAAATCCTATTCTAGCTTGTGCTCTAAAGTGAAAATTTACTTAGTATTTAAAAATTGTTAAAATAGAATTAATACTGGAGCTTTATGATGGATGGATACAAGCACTTCAGGAAAACAGTCAGAAGACGAAGAGAGGTGAGGTTTGTCGTTGTGTGAAGGAGTGTCTCAGAGGAGATCTTCCCTGGGATGGATGACAGTGTGGTTGAGTGTCTGTTGTTCAGAATTAGAGGTGAGACCAGAAACTGGCATTATATTAGGACTTTGTTGTAGACCACCTGATCAGGATGAAGAAGTGGGCAAAGCCTTCTTTAAACAGCTGACAAAGTTTCTGAATGACAGACACTGGTTTTCATGGGGGACTTTAACTTCCACGGCATCTGCTGGAAGGGCAACATGGCGGGATGTAACTGGTCCCAGAGATTTATGGAGGATGTTGGGAAGAATTTCTTGATACAGGGTCTGGAAGGGCCAGCCTGATTTATTATAATAATTGGCTACAATGACAGTGAAATAGCAGAGTTCAAGATCATGAGTAGATTGAGGGGAAAGAAGTAACAGAGTACAGACCTTGAACAGAGAATATTCAAGAAACTGGTAGGTGGGGAGCTCATGGGAGGGAGCTCTAAAAGGCTCTAGCTGGCAGAGCCTGCCTTTCTAAAGGGAAAGCTGTCAGTCCTTTAAGAACAACATTCTCCAAGCATGAGTATGATCCATGTCAGGGCTTAGGAAAGGCAGTGGACTTCTCAGGAGACTGACTTGACTAAGCGGGGAGTTCATGATGGAGCTCCAATGCAAAAAAAAAAAAAAAAAAAAAAAGGCAGGCAATTTAGTGGCAGCAGAGCCAGATAAAGTCTGAGGTGCTCAGTGCCTTCTTTGCCTTGGTCTTTACCAGCGGAGTCTCTCAGGCCTCTATGCTTAGTAAATGGGTTGAGGGGGAAGATGAATTACCAGCAGTGAGTGAGGACTGAGTTGGGAATTACTCAAGAGAACTCATCCAATACAGTTTAATGGGATGAGACAGGTGTCATCCAAAGGTACTGAGTCCTTGAAGCAGGACAGCTCTTGATTTTCTTTGAAAGATTGTGGCGGCTGGGGGAGGTACTTGATAAAAAGAGAAGGGACTAACATTTTTTTTAAAAAAATGGAAAGAAACAAAAAAACCAAAACATTGCAACAGATTTTACCCATAATCTGAAAATTCTAATGTGATTTCCATGCATTTCCCATATATGTTTAAGCTGAATATGTGCTTTGATTTTATTTTCCTTTCATGTGCTGGTAGACCTGGAAAGATGACGTATTAAGATACAAATTTAGGTATCTATGTATGCACCTGTGCAAGTGTCTAAACTCCCAGTATCACCAATGGAAATCTGATGAAGGAATAGAAGGAAGTTCAATTTATGCTGGTTTGGGGATGAAAGGTGCATTTTAGTTGCCTAAGCATGAGCTCCTACTGCTATTGTAATACCCGGGATGCTATGCCTTACCTGTAGCTTCTCCTCTAGGACATATACATCTCTATAAATCCTTTGTCATTTCTGCCAATACCATGTGAGTGTTGAAGATCCCTAGGGAATCTTAAACACTACTAGATGCCTGTGCTTAGGCTACTGAATCATGTCTTGAGTGACGGGTCAATTTGGAACTCTCCAGCTCTGCTTGTTCTAGTAGAAGCTTGAACACCCGACTCAGTGCAGGTATCTGAATTTAGATATCTTAACCTGAAATTTAATTCCACCTGAAGAGTTTTGGCCTCAGGAACCTGCTTGACAAGTCTGCATTTGGTTCATAGTAGGTCTTGTTCTGCAGATTAGAAAAATGCCTGTCAGATTGTTTATAAGAAAAGAGACCAAAATTTAAAATGTGAAAGTATCAGGTAAATATATATATTGTGTAAGTTCCAGCAGTAAAGATTTCAAAATTAAAACTTGAAGTTTAGCCAGTCACGCTGAGACTATTTTCATGTTTGAAGTTGGAATAATAACACTGAAGACTTTGACACTGATGCATGTTAAAAAGAAACCAAACCAACACCAAGCACACAACCACCCAAAAAACCCCCAAGCAACAACAACACCACCCCACTAAAACTAACAACCCCACAAAACCCCCAACAAAACAAAAAAAATCAAAACAAACCAAAGAAGTATTTTCCAGTAAGTTCTACCTACTCTTGAGTTATGAGGTGCCCAGGGAAGGAGCATTACATTAGTAACAACAAAGAATTAAGAAATACAGCGTAATTATAAACATCTTGCTGACCTTTGCATTTATGGAGTAAGCAATATCCTAAAAGAAGCCATAAAGGTAGTACAAGTTGCCTTCCCGCTTTTTTACTTTGTTACCACTTGTATTCCGATTGGCAAGATTATGCTTTAAGAAATAATTAAATAACACTTGTATCTGCCCAATGCAATATTATGCTATTTATAAATAGGGTTTTTTCCCAATTTTTTCACAATTTCCAGACTTAACAGGTGAAAATATCAAATTGAATTGGAAAAGGACTGGGGTAGGAAACTGAAATGATTATTATTGACTTTTCAGAGTCAGAAAAAAATTTATAACCATTTATCAAATTTGGGTTCTGTTTTACATCTAGGGTTGGGATTAAACAATACTGTCAAATTGCAAAATTATATCTGTTAGTGCTACAACAGTGCTACAATAGGATGAAATGAAGGCTAGATTATATTTTTAAAAAGCTATAATAGTACTAGTTTACTGTCAAAAGCCAGAATAGCTGCATTTATAGTATTTAAAAGCTGCTTTTATGCTAGATCCTTTTCATTACGTTATTGTACAAATTCTGTGGGAATACATATTTACTTTTCTGTTTGGAGAAAATTGTGAATAAATATGAAAAGCCCGTTTGGAACAAAGGAAGTTTCAATGCTAACCACTATCATCAGCCTAGTAGCAAGTAGAAAATACTGAGTGGGTTCACTTCCTTCAAGTGTGGCTTGTTGTTTTTTTTTTTTTTTTCAGGGTAGTATTTTAGGGTGGTAGGGCTGTTTAAAGAAACTGCTAGTTCCCAATGTTTATGAAATGCCAGCATTCAGCATAATGTAAAAGAGGATGCAGGGAGAATTTACACAGAGATAATGTCCCTTGAGAGAGATGAGCCCCCCTAGGCTGCCTTGGGCATCCAGGGAAGCCGCTTCCTCCATTTATGCAGAGGTGACTGAGAACACCTTAACTTTAGTCCTGCTCTGAATCACTCTCTGTGCATCTGCCAATCTTAACTAAGAGTGGGAGGGACTACCCTGCAGAGCCAAGATTAGCCTTTGAACTTTTGTGGAAAGCAGAGGGGGAAGGGGAAAAAAGGAAAAAAAAAAAAAAACCTCACCCCCCCACACACAAAATACAAACCCCCACAACACATGCAAAAACACAAACAAAAGACCCAAACAAAAAAAAAAACACAAAACCAATGCATAGACTGGTAGATTTCAAGTTTTTGAAGAACGAAAAATGCATACGTTGTAATGCAGTCCTCTCAGGATTCAGGTGTGCTGCCTAGTAACTGCTCAAAGCAGAGTCAGCTACAGCAGGTTGCTCCAGATCTTATCCTGCTGGATTTTTGTGTGGCTCCAAGGCTACTCAGAATATCCCTAGGGATGGGGACATTCCAAATTGATTAAGGGGTGCCTTCCAGCCTCAACCTCCCTGCAAACCAGTGAACTGACTGCAGCCTGGAAAGCCTGCGATACCAATGGAGGGGGCAGCCCTTTGGTTTCTCTCGAGCCTGCCACGAGGGGCTGGGGCAGTTCAAAGGGGGACCCAAGTCTGTGAGCCTGTGGGTACAGGTCAGCCACCCATTTGGCTTACAGATTTGTCCAATGGTTGGGTGAAAAATGCTTGCTGTTTGATTCCCTTAAATTATGCTCTATTTAAACCAGATAAGGAAAATTGGCAATGCAAACATTTACTTGTAACATCTGAACTGACAACACAGTTGTTGTGTTTATGAAAGACATAGATAAAGAAATCGGAGATGGTGGTTTAATATGCTTCCATTTTCAAAAAAAAAAAAATCTCTTTCCATCATTGCACACACTTACTGGCCGTTTCCTGACCAACTGGTAGATCCAGGTTTCAGCCTTTTATTATGCTTCTTCCCCCCCCCCAGTGGAATAGCTGAGTTTTTATAGCTGTACCTCCTTCGAGATCTTCTAGTGGGTCCAGAGTAGTTTGTTTTCTCTAGTACTTCTTTTGTTCTTCCTCAACTAGGAGACAGTGTGGACATCATCTTTAAAATGGGCATGTGAAGTATAGAAATCTTTGTTCCGTTAAGAGTCTTCCCCTGCACTTAGTGGCTTAGTAAATGACATTCTGCTTTCAAGAGATACCAAATTGTTTTGTCGTGATTCACTCTAGATGCTTCTTCTCAAGTAAACTGTAACATGTATGTGTTAGAAAAATTCTAATCAGTTTTCCTTCAAATAAAAGCATTGTGATAACTTAGACATACTGTTCTGTTGTTATGTATCAGAGGTTCTGTCTCCTTAAAATTAGATAGGACTTTTGGATTAGGAAATAATTTACTGGAAGTTCTCCTGTGCCAAGAGTGATATTTCACAGATAAACCAAGTGTGGTTTTTTTTTTTTTTAACTGAAGAATAGGAGAAATACAATTTTCTGAAGGGAGAAATAAAAGGTTAAAACAGAGAAACACCTCTTGAGGGAAATTCTCGAAAGTATTTTAGGTGTACAAGAATACACAGTGCTATGACTTATACTTCCCAATGTCAAACTGTTTGAAAAAAGAAATTGAATCTGTCATCTTGCACATCTCTCTTATCTACAGAGAATATTCTAAGATATTCCACTAGATTTTGAAAGTAATGTTGCAAAACTGCCAGCACCTAATATTAGAAGTCTTGAGAAGACAGGAAGCTGTGTTCTGATCCAATAGTACTGTCCAAAGGCAGCAGTGTTATAAGGCAGAATGCAGACGGATTCAGGACGGTGTCTGGATGATGTTTTAAGGACCTGATTTACAGGCAGGTAATGATGCGAATTACCGCTCAGAACTTGTATTGTGAGGTAGTTTGGCCCAAGTTTAAAGACTTTCATAATGACATACATTACATCTATGATACATTGATCAATACTGACTAAATATTTTATGTCTTGTTTTGAGAATAACTTTGAAAAATGAATTTGCTGTGTTTTTTAAAAGTTTCATTTTAAGTGACGTAAAAAATAAATGCTCTACTATCTTGTAATGATTTCATGGGCTTCTATTGCCTTGCCAGCGATTGCTTAATATTCTGTGATTTTTGCTAGAATCAAGGTTATTGAAAGAGCTATTCTAAACACTTAAACATTAAAGAACAAAATAATGCTTATGCAAGTCAATGTAAAACTATACTAATTTGTTCAGAAAAGACATTAGCCATAGGATATGTTTGGCTGAATTTTGTTGATGGTTTGTTTTTGTTTTGGTTTGGTTTTGGGCTTTTTTTTTTTAATGTGCATCTTTGTTGTGGCAAGCTAAAGTATGTGAATGTAATTATGGATCGGTGAGGATCAAATCACAGTTTCTTGCTTCTAAATTATTTTTATAAAATGTAAATATTACCTATGAATAGAGAATGCGTTTGAAGTAACTTTTTCTAGCAGAAGTTAAGCATGCATTTATCTTTGGGCTTTATAGCCTCATACTTGTACAGACGGAAAACATAAGCCAATCACAGAACATGCAGTATGGTATTTTAATATGCCACTTGATATATCAGTGTAAAACCCTGATGTGATGTAGCAGATATTGCGGGAGCAGCATCTTCTGAGTAAAGGCAGCAACATTCTGCTTCTCCATGGCACATGCTCAGTATTGGCTATCATTCTCTGCTCATTTTTGTTGATTTTTATAAACAGTTATTCTTTCAGTTGCTTAAAAAAATTCTTGTAATGATATAAGGTGAGGCAGTAAAATTGTAGCTGAATGATGTAACTTTCTGAAGGACAAAAATTTACCTATTTTTTAATAATCTTTTTATGTATGTATGCTTTGTGTCAAATTTTCCTTGATATGCAAAAGAAAAAGGAAAAAAAATCCCAACAGAAATCTTTGAAACAAAATAGGGATAAACATTTGAAGACATTTTTTTGCCACTTAATATTTTCAAGAATATAGTTTGGTAGGATATGTTTCTTTTTCCAGAGAAGGATCATTATAGTTCTAAGATCTTGAGTTATGCTGAGGAGCACTTTTCTCCTTGAGTACTCTCCTCATTAACATCAAGGATTTTTTTCTAGAAAAAACAAGTGATACATCCCTGTACTGTTTTGGAAAAGCACTGCCATGTCATATATATTATGTAGAGACAATGGCAAAATAGGGGACTTCTGTCCTTTAAATTAAATAAAATGAAATGCTCTTCTAGTTTGATAATGGTGACAGGAAATGCCAGGTGCTACAATCTTGTGAGGAAATCTGGGACTGGAGATATCCTCTTCCTGTGAAGAGATATTTCCTTCTCTAATTAAAGTAAATGGAGCAGACATAATTTAGGAAATTACCTTGGTAATAAAGGTTTTACCTTTATTAAATGATACTAGAAGATTTGTACATGGAGCATATCATGGTTTACCCTGAATGGTAACTGGACCACACAGCCGC
>JMFS01097183.1:0-29481 GCA_000699545.1 Podiceps cristatus | reverse complement strand
CTACCGCTGACGTCACGAGGCGCCGGGGCCACCGCCCTGTCGCCCGGCAACGGCGTGACGGAGCACCGGCAGCCCCTCCGGAGCTTTTATTACGGTTAATTCGCTTTAAAATCTCTACAATCTATACATCCATATTCCACACGTGAGCAGCCGCGCCCAGCGGCTCCCCGCCCTTGCTCTTCTGGACAGGTTCTGCAGAGACTCGGCCCCGGGAGTGCCCACCTCCAGTGAGGGCAGCAGGCACTGCAGGTACAGCTCCAACCAACAGGTTACTCGTTGAGTAGAAAGCCCGACAAGGCAAGAGCCTGTAAAACCGTGCTTGTTGCTGCCCACGGTACAAGATGCTACTGACCACCACCTTTGTAATCAACTCCACTAAGGTTTACAAAAACACAAGGTGATTGATCAACCAGTCCCCTCCAGCTTGTCACATTGAAGGCTGCCAAGCCCCCTTTCAGTGTTGCACTTTGCAGATGGCAGCACATCCACTCCTTTGGCTACTTCAGCCAGCTCCAATCAAAACTCTGAAAGAAAAAGCAAGGAAACAAGTGAAGTGTGGGAAATTGTTACTGAATACCCATTTCCAAGGTGGTGACCCCAGGATCACTCCGTACCCAGCACCTCTCTCTTCTCAAAGCCTCGTGTTGATCTCACAGCTGAAAAGTAGTATCACAGTTTCACAACTCCCTTTACCTCCGATACAAAATCCCCCATACTTACTGCCATGCTCAGGCACATCACTGACTACAGTTGCTTTGGGAATTACATTTTGGGTCTGCACAAAGCCTACTGACAGAGCTCCTAGTGTATCATGGGACATACTGGTAGTGCAAGAACACAAATGAAAAAGAAAAGCCAGCTTCAAGTCAAACTTGTGCAAGAATAGAGAAAAGGTTCTTATTCATTCATTTTTCCTGTTTTTTTTCCCCAAGTGAACTGAAGAGGATAAATCCCATTTTCTCCTGCTTTCATGTTGCCTAACTTCTCTTCTGATGCAAGGAAAAGGGGAAAGAAACCAAACATAAAACAGGTGCTCATCTGCAGAGCGTGATTCCACAATAACGCATAATCTTTCTATGCTGCAACATGCCAGAGAGAGATGCTGTGCCTTGGAATGAGATGAGAGAAACTTACAATGATTAACAGGTAAGAGGCCAATCATATGGCTTCTCGCTCATCTCCAGCCACAGCAAGCAGACAAGAGGAAAGATTGTATTACACAACTGATACCAGCCCCCTTGGAGCTGAACAAAGACAAACCAAGCATGCATCAACAAATGGATGAAGACCAGGGTATGTGTATCTAAGGCCGTTTTCCCCACTAACACACATACTTTGCCTTAATCAGTAGCTAATTTCATTTTCCCATTCATATTGCTCAGTCCCTTGCTGTTACAGTGTCACCTGCAACTCCCACTAAGTTTTTATTTCACCATCTCAAATAACTTAGTAACTCCAGTAAACTCTCAGATCACTGTTTACTATTATTTGTAAACATTAGAACATTAAAATATTTATGCATTACAAGAGCTCCAGTTCATCAACTCCCTCCATATCCCCTCTCTCTGTCCTTCTTGTTTCAGCAGTTACAATTGGTAAACAGCTTCAACTTCTTTATCCCATGAGTTATACCTAAGGAGCCCTTTAAGAAGCTTTCAGAAAATCCAAGTTCCAGCATATCAGTGGATCTGCAACTTCTTTACAGGACTGTAATAAATTCGTGAGACAATCTCACACCAACAGAAGCTGTATTGACTCTTCTCCATTATAAACAGGTCAATATACATGCCTAATTGTCCTTTTCTCATTAAATTTATACAGGTGCTTCCATGAGACAACCTCTAAAATCAACAGAGTGCCTCTTAAAAAGACCAGTATTCATTCCACGGTGCTCTTCATTCTTCTGGTAACAGGGCTCATTTGAACAGTAACTTACTGGCCTCAATTAGTAGTTGAGAAAAAAAAGAGTTCCAGACTGGATCAAAATGTCTGAGCAATCATTACTTATTTTTCTCATTTCTTGCTGTTTCAAATACCCATTTCTGCACAAAGCTTTCTTGGGATTCTCTTAAAGCCCTGCTTCTGACATAGGAGAGTTTCAGTTAATGATCAGGAAAGGGCTCTGGAAATGGAGAACACCTGCCCACACCAGTGCAGGGACACGAACCAGGACTCTCCAGCTGAGAATGCAACCAGCACTGAGAGCAAGCTCTGCCAACCAGGGGGTCCCACCACACAAGACTGCTCTGCTGACACTAGCTCCAAGTGTTACCTTCTGTAATGACCAGCATGTTAGTGGAGTCCCAGAGGGGTGACAGACATCAGGTGCCAGCCACAGCAATTCACATCGTCACAAATGACCCTACTGAAGGAGTTCTCCACACCCCCAGAAGACCCTGCTGTGGCTCTTTAAAAATAGGTCCTCAGAGATACATCAACAGACTTACCATCATGCTGTTGTTCTGCTCCTGCCTCGCCTCCTGCAAAATACTGCTAAAGAGTTCGAGGTAATTCAGATTCTCTTCTATCACATGGACAAAACTTTCCCTGCAGGGAAAGGAAGGCATAAGATGACAGATTTAAAACACAAAGTAACACCAACATCAAAAGGCTCTGCGCTTTTGGGGGGAAGAAAATAAAAAAAACACCCAAACCCACACCAACAACCAAAAAAACCCCAAACCAAAAGCCAATAAAAAAACCAAACCACCCCAAAAAATTATTTATAGGAGTTCTCTGCAATAGAGGGAGCTACCTTGTAGGGCACAAAAACATGCCTTGAGATGGCACCCTGCAGCGGCCCACCCTGGAAGTGTGGATTTGCTCTCCTTCCCTACAGAGGAGCTGCACAAACCACAGTGAAATTCAGTCTGTACAGAACCTAGGAAGTGAGCCTGAAATCACTGCCTGCTCCCCATAGGTTTCCATCTCTTTGCACAGTGCCTCGTACAGTGAAGTCATGCTTCCAAGAGGAGCGCTGAGGCAACCCAAAGGCACTTGTGCTCAGGAAAGCACCTATTAAAGGGCAACCACCCCACATTACTCAGAGGTGAAAATTGCCCTGCAGCAGCAGACAGAGGAAGGGGAAAAAGCTGGTCAAGGTTTCAGAAAAAATCAACTGACTTCCAGCAAAAGCCCGCTTAGAAAGTGTGTATCTTCAGAACCTAGGTATTTCCCTGGCCACCCAAAAAGAAAGGGATGGCCAAATGGTTTGATGCCAATGTCCACAACCCCTGCCCCAGCACTGCTGCAGGTCGAGTCCTGAGCAGTCTTTGAGGGGCACCTTCCCTTAACACTGACTGGAAGTGAAACTGCTAATGAAGTGAAGAGAAAAACACCCTCAGCTCCCAACTGCTCTCTTACTCACCTAGGAGTGGTTGAGAGAGGGGGGCCTTAATAACCAAATCCAACCCCAAGAATAACACGACATGCAAGAAATGAACAGCACGGTGCTGGCCGATGGTGACCACAACCTTTAGCTGAGTCACACGTGGAACTTCCTGAGGGCCAGAGTGGAAATTTCTGAATAGAGAGTTCAACCTAATTCCTGATTTTTTTTTTTGAGCATTAGTAACATAGAATCTTCTGAAATGTGGTTTGTTTTCATGTGTTTTTTTTTTTTCTCTCTCTCTTTTCAAAAGATAAAAAAACCCAAACCAGATATTGAACCAGATGGATTGCTCGGTAATGACCCCGACTTCAGACCTCCATTTGAATTAAGACTTTTTAAAATCACTGAAGCCGTAAGAAACACTAAATATGCCCCCATTTATCTGGGACTTGTACTAGAACTTGGGCATGAAAAGAAACTGCATTTTGGCTCAAAATCTCATTGCTGTACTTTGCTGTCGCATGGACAGAGATAGGTTACCGTTAACTCCCGTCAGGAGTTGAACAATGTTGCCTTCAGACCCAGTCTAGTATGTCAGAACTCTCCCTGTCCAGCATATCCCAAACCCACTGTGTGGCATGTGGAGAAGACACGCCTCTTGGGCCCCCTCAGCGCTGGAGTGGCAGAGGGCAGGATTGCAGAGTATGCACACAAAACGGCTGCGATGACTTCTCTGCAGTGGCCTCCTTCCCCAGTGGCTCTTACCCATCTTCAGGAGTTGCCATAGACAGAGGGTGAGGTACGTTCCCTGAAGAGCTCTGTGGGAGCCACATGGCTGCTGGAGTTGAGGTTGTCCCTTCCAGGCTGGAGCTTACCAGTGATCGAGAAGAGCTCTGAGTCGAGTATGCACACAAAACGGCTGCGATGACTTCTCTGCAGTGGCCTCCTTCCCCAGTGGCTCTTACCCATCTTCAGGAGTTGCCATAGACAGAGGGTGAGGTACGTTCCCTGAAGAGCTCTGTGGGAGCCACATGGCTGCTGGAGTTGAGGTTGTCCCTTCCAGGCTGGAGCTTACCAGTGATCGAGAAGAGCTCTGAGTCTAGGGAAAAAAAAAAAAAAAAAAAAAAAAAAAGTAAGAATTTTGTCAGGCTCACTTATTTTGTAGGCAAGACTTGCGATTAAACGTAAGCCCTGTTTGTAACAAGTACACACAACCTAGGCCTTGCCTGTGGCTGGCAAATCAGCTGATACAACCCTCCACAGTTCTGCAAACAGCTGGTACCAAATGTCTCTGCATATAAGTTATCCGTGTTGTACGTGGCATGTCTTCTACCCTGAAGAATTGCGAGGCGATACCCTATCCTAACCTGAGAGTCATGCTCAGCAACAGCTCTCCTGACAGGAGAAAGGCATTTTACTGTGCTGACCTTGAATATAGGCATGTGGAAATCAGGACATCACTTAAAGCTGTATAGTCACCATAATCGATGCAGAAAAAGCAGTGTAGTCTTAAAACACCTTAAACTAATGATGAAAGCATCTATTTCACTTTTGCAGCACCAAAATCATGACAGGTTCAATGTAACAGTTGGAAGTTCACCTACCCCAGAGTGCATGCCCTCCAACAGCGGCCCACACTACATGCTCAGGGAACGTAAGAACAAGGCTCATGGCATAGTATGTCTACCATACTCCAGCCGCTAGTGATTTGCGGTTGGATGACTTACTGGGACTCCTCTACTGGGCTTCTTTTCCATGAATTTGTCTACCCCCTTTCTAAAACTTCCCTTCTTGACAGTAAAATCAATCATTGTGTGGAAGTTATCCCTTCTTGGTCTCTTCAGAGTCTCATTCAATGTCCCCTGGGCTCCTGCACTGGAAGGAAAAGCAGATGAATAGTCCAAAAGCTACTTACACAAGCTATTTTCAGCAGATGCCATATCTCCCTTTGTCTTTTGCCCTGCATCTGCATCACGGAGTTGTCAGCTTCCTTGATGTTATTTAGAGCCACTTCAATCTTTGGAAGCAAGTCAATGATCTTCTGCTTACAGCCCAAGAGCTTGCTATAATAGAAACCAAACACAAAGTTACTTCCCAGCCCCTGTGGCACTACGTTCTGGCAAAACCAAGTCTCACCTTCGAGAAAAATTATGTGAGGACACTCCTTTCTCTTAGCACAGCACTATAACAGCTGCAGGTAGAAAACCTGTAAGACTGGAGGGACTCCTGGACTTTTCTTAGTCCAGTTAAAACTCAGAAAAGCAGGCAGACGGCACTACTACTAACACCCACAGTCCTGATGACAATGGGCAGCACAGCAACCCAACCACAGCATTTTATTAATCTTCTCCAGTCTGTGTCGGTCTCCGTGGGCTGACCATGCCATCACTAACAACTTTATTTATGGGAACTACTAAGCATAAGCCACACATGAAAATGAAATTAAATCATACTTTGCTGACTACTGAGACCTGCATAATGACATTTTTCCTGAGCTACCTGAAGAACTAATGAACAAATCACTGTGGTATCTTCTCAGCTGCTACACTATTTTTTTTTTTCCCCTTAAAATTTTAATCCCAACCTAAACACTGGCAGAATCTGTCTCATTTGAAAGTGAACTCTTGGATGCTAACACTACAAGCCACTGCATTCTCCCCCCCTTCCCTATTAGCTATACATTTTAAAAAAGTGAGCAGAAATTTGACACAAAAGAAGCAGAATTAATATTGCTATGAGAAACTTATACCTGCAGATGGAGCTTTTGGGCTCTGGTCTCCATGGTTTTACCTCTCCTTTCCTGCTACAAAGCTAGAAATGCTGCAAGTTGTGTTTGGGGGTTTTTTTCTGCATAAAGTACCTGAGATGGCCGAAGAGCTCCTTGAGAACTCTGTCTTGGCTCTGCACTGTCTGCACAATGATCTTCACCATGTCTGTGCTGTCACTGTAGACGTGATCTGGAAGTGCCATCAAATCACCCCATTAGTAAAAAGCTCTTCAGCGAGGAGCCACTCTGGACACAAACACCCCGAGTCAAGGAAAGATTTGACTTTAGGAGTGCAGGCAAACAAACCAAAACATTTTAAAATCTGTCACAATCTCTCATTAGGCACAGCTTTTCCTAAATGTCTCTTCTCTCCACAGTAATGTATACCATTCCCCTTGCTGTTCAAATGCTGGCTTCAGTAAGGACTGCAGGTGGCTGCCAAATGCACAGCTAAATCTTTTTGCTCAGCAGTTACAATGTTCAGAACATAGTAATCCCCAAACACAGGGCTCCATCCAGTATAATTAAGAGAGGAGAGGTAGGAGAGAGACTGCCCTTGAGCTGGACAGAGGAACAACAGTTCTTCCCATTTTTGGGGGGAGCAAAGCAATAGTACAGGAGGCAGGAAAAAGGGTAGAGAATGCCAGAAGGCAGGCAGGTGTTCAGGGGAGATGCTCCAAGACTTAAAAAGACAAACCCAGGGCTGAGGAACATGACTACAGGAATTTAGGAGAGCACTAGGCTCAGCAGAAAGAAGGAATCAGCTTAAGGTATGCCCTTGAGTCAGGTTAACTTTAATACAATCATTTGCCTTCTCCTACTAAACAGTATTTTCTGGGTTTGAGTTCAGAAAACTTAGCCATGGGATACGAGTGTGAAATGGTCTTTGACCCATCTCCTTCCATACCTGGAGGTCTTGTTTTTAACTGCTTGTACAGGTCTATGGCTCTCTGTTCCCTTTAAAAAGAAGAAAATAATTCATACATGTATGAACAAGCAGATTACTCAAGAAAAGAAGCACTACAATTAAGTTATGCCTTGCTGAACCTCATACATGGGAGCTGTCACCTTCTTCTACAGCTAGTATACAAGTATGACATTTGGAACACAGGGATGGTCTTTCTGTGATGGAAACCAACTCTTCCCTAAAAGCTGTCTCTCTCTCTCTCCCCTTCTGACTGCATTTTCTTCTCAGATAACCACACTAATTGGAGGTTATTTTCAGTTCCAAATTTTCACATGGCTCAGCTGCATTTTCTTTCCGTCATATCCTTATAAAATTTCATTTTTTGTAACTATAGCTACTTCTGCACAACTGCCTGAGAAATTCTTGTCCCTGTTCTGCATTTTTTTCCTGAATTTTACAGTGATATTCTGCAAATGGAAAGCGACAGCTACATCACAAACACAGGACAGTGTTTGCATCACAAATGAGGACAAGCAGACTTGCTGAGGGTATAGAGTGCACCCTCTGCAAGTTTGCTAATGGTACGAAACTGGGAAGAGTGGCTGATACCCCAGAAGGCCATGCTGCCATTCAGCGGGACCTGGACAGGCTGCAGTGCTGGGTGGACAGGAACCTCATGAGGTTCAACATGGGCAAGTGCAGAGTCCTGTATGCGGGGAGGAATAATCACCAGGACAGGTCAGGGGGTGGCCTCCTGAAAAGCAGCTCTGAGGAAAAGGACCTGGGAGTCCTGGGAGATGACAAACTAACCATGAGCCGGCAATGTGCCTTCATGGCTGGGAAGGCCGACAGCACCCTGGGGTGCATTAAGAAGAATGGGGCCAGCAAGTTGAAGGAGGTTCTCCTCCCTTTCTGCTTTGCCCTGGTGAGGCCCCATCTGGAGTCCTGTGTCCAGTTCTGGGCTCCCCAGTTCAAGAAGGACGAGGAACTACTGGAGAATCCAGCAGAAGTCTACCAAAATGATGACGGGATGGGAGCATCTCTCCTGTGGGAAAAAGCTGAGGGAGCCGGGGCTGTTCAGCCTAAGGAAGAGCAGACTGAGAGGGGACCTTATCAGTGCTTATCAATATCTCAAGGGCGGGTGTCAAGAGGATGGGGCCAGACTCTTTTCCGTGGTGCACAGTGACAGGACAAGGGGCAATGGGCACAAACTGGAACATGGGAAGTTCCATCCGAACATGAGGAAAAACTTCTTTACTGTAAGGGGGACCAAGTACTGGCACAGGCTGCCCAGAGAGGTGTGGCATCTCCTTCTCTGGAGATACTCAAACCTGCCTGGACACGCTCCTGTGCAACCTGCTCTGGGTGACCCTGCTCTAGCAGAGGGTTGGGGCTAGATAATCTCCAGAGGTCCCTTCCAGCCACCACCATGTTTCTCTTCATCCCATCAATGTTACTTCTTCCAAGTATTTCAAAAGCAGCCAAACACTGAAGCTTCCACCCTTGAACATAACTTCACTGTTCTAAATCAAAAGCCTATCAGAAACAAGCAGCAGTTTAGTCAGTTCTAACTCTGCTTCTGGGCTCTCACCTGGCCTCTCCCTCCTCTTAGCTGCCCTTAGATCACCCCAATACTGTTTCCAGAGATCATGCAAGCTCCTTCTGCTTGTGTGTGTCCACATTTCTAGTCTGTTGGACAGTTATCTATCTTGAAGCTGTTGCATCAGCCAAGGACAGGAGGAGAGGCGCTCTTTCCTCCTGCTGCACTGGGGAAAAAGGACATTAGCATCCAGCATCATCAGGTAAATCTGGGGCATCATCCAGGATCCACATGTGTCTTGTGGTTGTGTACATCACACCTCAAGCTAGTGCTCTGCACCATGTTTTGCTACAGCCCCCAAACCTAAGGAGCAGGAAACTCAGTCTGTTCTCCACTTTATTCCTCATTAAAGAGGAGCAGCTTTAGACCAGAATAATCAACAGCTTAGGGCACACTTTAAGCACCTTGCAAATAGGTGACACAGCCTTGTTTTGTAGTGGTGAATGTGCTTAAAAACGATGTTTTAGGAGGCAGGTTCGTTATTAGTTTAAGCTGCTCTGAATGTGGGCTGCTGCTGTCAGAGGTGGTTTCTCCCTGTGCTGGTTTTGGCTGGGATAGAGTTCCTTTTCTTCACCATACCTGGTATAGGACTGTTCTGGATTTGTGCTGAAAACAGCGTTGATAATACAGGGATGTTTTCATTCCTGCTTAGAAGGGCTGACACAGAGTCAAAGCTTTTTCTGCTCCTCACCCCCACCCCACCAGAGAGGAGGCTGAGGGGGGCACAAGGAGTTGGGAGGAGACATGGCTGGGACAGCTGACCCAAGGGATAACCCACACCACATGGTGTCATACTCAGCATATAAAGCTGGGGGAAGAAGGAGGAAGGGGGGACATGTTTGTAGTGATGGCGTTTGTCTTCCCAAGTCACTGTTACACATAATGGAGCCCTGCTTTCCTGGGGATGGCTGGACACCTGCCTGCCCATGGGAAGGAGTGAATGAATCCCGTGTTTTGCTTTTGCTTGCGTGTGTGGCTTTTGCTTCACCTATTAAACTGTCTTTATCTCAAAGCTGTGTAGTACTGAGTTGCCGGCTGGGGTTAAACCACAACACTCCCACCACTTCCTCCCCTCTGCACCAGTTCCGCTGCTCCTGCAACTACACATGGATGAAAAGCAACTTAGCTGATCTAGCTTTGCAAAGAGGGAGGAGGAAGAACGTGCCAGGCACAGGCACATTTCCTCCCAGAATACTCATTCAGGAGAGCTCTTACTAACAGCAGTGGCTTTTTATTCTTGGTGGCTATTTGATCCCAGTCTTTTTATAATTGTCACTTGTGCTTTCAGCAACAGCCCAAACTACAATCATTGCTTCCTACTTCTTAAGAGCAGTAATACCTCTTAGCTCTTCCATATTTTAATAAAAAAAAAAAAATTCAAGTTTCCAAATATTCAAGCATCCACAAATTGTTAATTATCCTTGCTTTGAAAACATATTGAAGATACTTAACAGGATTTTACAATAATCTCATGATTTTCTCACTTAACACTCTCATAAAATTCACTCTTCTCCAATGCAAAAAAACCCTCTTCATTTTTCAGTTGAGACCAAGATATATCTTAGGCCCATCCTCTTCTAAGATAAGAGTTTCATAGCCAATGACAGAGAAGCATCCTGCCCTCCCTAGCTGTGTTTTCCATGTTTCCATAGTCATTGCATGGCTGCAGGGTACCTTAGGTAAGTTAAATGAGTTTACTCCTGAAACTGAATGTTAACCTTTCTTGTGCAGCCAGCTCTTGGATGCCCTATTCTGCCTTCTAACACTGCCAAGTGATCATCAGAACTTTGAGTAAAGAGAAACGTACAGCCATGAGTAGTGGGATCTTCCTTTTACCAGCAAAATGATCTTAAATTGATTGCAAACTACTCTGTACTTGCAGTTTGCAGAAAGCAAGGAGTGCATTTCAAAAGCACTAATTAAAAAGATTTTTTTTTTAAAAAAAAAAAACCTCAGACATTGAAATACACAAAGTCCATTTACATGCAATAAAAACAAGCAAAGGACTTACAAGCTCTCCATGACCTCTCCTTGGCGCCTTGCATACGGACTCTTCTGAAGCTCTACAATCTCTGTGTGCAGAGCCATGATCTGCTCATCCAGATACCCGATATCTTCAGCCTAATGGAGAAATGTAGGTATAAATCAAATGGAAAGAGGAGAGCAATAAAGTAGATCAAGAACCCCAGAACGCTTACTTGGATAATGGCCCCTACCTGTGCACACAGAGAGGCCTTCTCTTCCATCTCCTTCCAGGCTTTCAGCATCTTTTCTGAAGCTGAAGAGAATGGTTAATTTATAAAAAGATATAGACACAGAAATAAAGCATGACCTGAACTTTACATACCTCAGTTGAATTTGAGCACAAAGAACATGACACTGAATCTCCAAGAAGGGGTCATGATCCAGAGAGGCAGCAAAGTTGCAACTTAACGACTAAATGCTCAACCTTAATTTATACAAACCCTTTGGAAAGATTTTACTGTCTGCAGTCACTGGCCTAAAACGAGTTTGAGTCTTTAAACTCCACCATTAAGCTCAACAGCTGCCACTTTTGATTAAACACTGACTGTCCAAAACTGTTTCACTGAGTCTTTCCATCTTCCGTCATCACCCTTCAGCCCAGTCATAATTTTTGACTTGTTTCGTTTTTTTAGCCATATATCCAAACCACACATAAAGCTTACTATTCTCCCCCAGATAGTATTTTTAAGATTCAGACATATTTGTGACATTAAAACTGTAGCTGGTGCTTTCTCACCTCACCTCTCATCCTGACCCATGCTACCTCCTGGTACCAGGCACAGCAAGATCACTTCCTCAGTGTGTTTAAAACCGTGTTTCCACAGTCACCATGCCCACCTGCT
The DNA here is from genome assembly GCA_000699545.1 of Podiceps cristatus. Lineage (NCBI taxonomy): Eukaryota > Metazoa > Chordata > Aves > Podicipediformes > Podicipedidae > Podiceps > Podiceps cristatus. Next base: position 18,009 of record JMFS01097183.1, on the reverse strand, counting down.
CTGCCATGGTCAGGGGCCCTTCCACTGTACATCAAGCACAGCGACTCTGCCCTCCACCTCATGCCCCATGACAACTCACAGGGAATCAGACTCTGAATGAATAAATAGCAAACATTTATATCGCCAGTACTATTAATACTCCAGTTTCCTTAGCTTGGCGGTCTCCGTGGGGAACAGCTGACCGCCTGTGTCACTGTCCCTGAAGGTCTCCAAAAAACATTTTATTTTTCATCCTCCTGCCTTTGCTTCTGCCAAACTCTTCTGCTGCATCTGCTCCAGCTAAAACACACCCAGAAAGATGCTGAGGGACACAATGGCAGCTCCTGCATTCATTTTCTTTTAAGCTAGTTCTTACCCACAGTCCTTCATAGTCAGCCTGATCAGACAAGACACCCAGGCAAGTATTACACAATACATACATATGCCATAAGCCATCTGGTCACTGTATCTCTCCAGGTCGAGGCGAATGCTTTGATGAAAGAATTCCAGCTTTGCTTTCAGTTGCTGAGATGCTGACACCATATTGTTTTTCATTTTTATTAGGTTGGCATTATACCGAAGAAGACTGAGCCTAACAAGCGAAAGAAGAACAGCACGTCAGTTGAAAAGTGCATCTGGACTTATGTGGCCAGTGCTGTCACATCACCTGAAGGAAAGACATAGCTAGCAAAAAACTTTGCAAGATCCTTGGAAAAGGGAGTCTCAGTGGCGTCATAGACTCCATCTCACATCTTCAGAAGCTGCAGGTCCTCAGCAAGCAAAAGAGGAAGTCCTTCCTCATTCCCCATTTTGTCAAGCTGAGTCTTTGCAGTGCAGAGTATTTCTTAGCATTTGCAGGGTCCTGTGAATGCCACCACTTTTGTTATCACTTGAGATACATGACACTGCCCACTCTTTGACTCAGTCACAGGCCAAAACCCTACAAATAAAACAAACAGTTCCACTCCTTCTGCCACTTGTGAAATGACCATCCTGGGCTGTTAGGAGGAATGTGGCCAGCAGGTTGAGAGGGGTGATCCTCCCCCTCATTCAGCACAGGTGGGGCCACCCCTGGGTCCAGTCTGGGCTCCCCAGTACACCACAGACACAGATGTACTGGAGAGAGGCCACTGAAAGGCCTTGAAGATTATTAAAGGGACTTGAGCATCCTAAGAGGAAAGGCTGAGAAAGCTGGGACTGTTCAGCTGAGTGGGGATTAAAACGTACAAATACCTGAGGTGCAGAGAGGCTGGAGCCAGGGTCTTTCCAGTGGAGCCCAGTGACAGAACCAAAAGCAACAGGCAAAAAATTAAAACACAGGAGGTTCCCTTTGAACATCAGAAAACACTTTTTTGCTGTGAGGGTGACCAAGCACTTGCACAGGTTGCCCAGAGAGGTAGTGCATTCCCCATCCTTGGGGATATTTAAAAGCCACGTAGCCAGGTGACCCTGCTTGAGCAGGGGTGGGGGGATTGGACCGGATGAGCTCCAGAGGCCGCCGCCAACCTCAGCCATTTTGTGAGTCTCTGACTATATTCAATGTTCAAGGGTTTTTTCAGTTATTATTAGTGTCAGGCACTATGCAGTAAAATTCCTGGAATGGAGTACGCTCCCAGCCCAAATATGTTTTGTAATGTAAAAGTATAGAACAGCAGAGGGCTATAAAACTGGGTAACCAAAACTCCCCAAGATGCACATTCCCAAGCAGACTCTGTATTTGCATAATACTGAATCTTCTGAAGGAGGAGAAACAACTCACATGGCAGCTCTCTGGCCCTGGAAAAGCCTGCTATAATCTTCTTTCAGCCCAATCACATAGTGAACTGCTTCTGCCCACACCTTGCGCAGCTGAGGAACTGGCAGTTGGATTTTACTATCCTGTACTGAATGCAATAAAAACACAGTTGTACACAAATGAAAGGACAACTCTAAAAAAGGATTTCAGTGCTTACAACATTCCTAATTCCCGCTTCAGATGACTAAACTAAGGGACCAAGCCACGTAAGATCTGCTCTATTTTCGTGTGATGATGCCTAAGCATGTGTAAGCTTTTCACATTTTGGCTCCCCAGGTATTTGACAGCCTGCTACTGGCCTGGCAACAGCTCGTGTTTGAACTCACAGCTGCAAGAGCACTGACTTTTTTGAGCACTTTGGCCTGTTGGTGCTAGCAGACATGGAGCACACTGCATGAAACGTTGCACAAAACAGGATGATGGGTGGTTTTATCCAGAAACTCTATCTTAAGTGCTTGCTCAAGCTAGCAAAGCAAATTTAATTGCTGCCTTTAATCAATCAGTATTAGACACTGTCCTGACATGTTTCATCTGAATCTTTTTTTTAAATCTTTTGTTCATTTCCCCCCAGATTCCTGATGTACATGTTTAAGGGGAAAAGATGCAGGACTTATGTGTGTTCCTCTATAGAGCCAGGGAACCATCAGTACATTGGGGTATCAATAAACGTGTTGTAAAAGCCTGAGCTCTGAGAGATTCAGCACAGAGATGCCATGCAATGAAACTCGCCAGAATAAAATAGCCGACACCACAGGAAAAAAAACCAATCAGAATAAACCCAAGAGACAGTAAAAGGAAACAGGGAAAACCAGCAAAACTTCTGCAGAGCCAGGCCAAAGAAATTAAGCTACCTAACAGTAACTGTATGTCACACGGCATTTCCTTTACATTGCAGTATCCCACTAGACGCCTCCTGTCCCTTGACACTACCTTTTCTTTCACAGAGGTATACAAGGTCCTTCATACAGGTATACTGGGTATACATATACCTTCATAAAGGTTTATTAGGTGCTGCAGATGACTGCTGTCATTTCAGGACACGTAATGGAAGCTGTAAGCAGAGAAGCAGCTTTCACACATGGTCTACAAGTATACTGATGATGCCAGGGTCAGGCTGCAGCACCAGAACCAAGAAGGACCAACTGGAGCAGATCCTACCAGTATCCATGCAGCAACAGCCAGGCTCTACTCCTTGCAACTCAATTGGACTTTCTCAGACACTTGGCTCTGCTTGGTGAGATCAGAAACAGGACCAGTGCTATGGAGTTATGAACACATTATCACCAGAGCCAAAAAACTGTACAAGGGTGCAGGTTTTGAACCTCTGCCAAGTCTGAAGATGAGCCCTAACTCATAACCCCCACAGGGGAACGACAGCAGTTCTTCAACTAACAGAACATGGCAAGACACGCTGCCTTGGTTATGCAATCATAGCAAGGTGGATTTTCTCACACAGGGCCTGAACGATCAGCAGCATAGAATGAGGGACCTGTTCTTTCACTTAGGCAAGACATGAGAGATGGATAACAGCTGCAATGCAACTATCACAGACAGTACAGGGCAAAACGGTAATCTGTATCCTCAGGATGCTGACACAGGGTTCAGAAGCGTTAAATGTCAGAGAGCTGCAGGAAGGCAACTGCTCGCAGACATCCAAAGCACCTGATCTCAGGAGACAGGACTGCAAGGAGTTGAAACCTGTTTACACACGTGCACAGGGAGGAGCGGAGGAGGTGAAAAGATATGCGCACAATATACAGATGCTACACCCTAAGATAAGAAGGTCCCTGACCCTTGGTACCAAAGGACGTCTACATGGGCTATCACTCAAGTTCTGCAAATGTCTCCCAGCATGATGTTACTGCAACACTCTGTGGGTGCGAAGGGACAAGACCCTTTAGCAAAGCAGAAGGCTGCGCAAATGAAATCGCAGCCCCCAAGTCAGAATCTTCTTTCCAGGAGGTAGTGTGCAGACAAAACCAAAAGTTTCCTTCTCTAGCCTACATGACTGGGTTGCACGTATTTCCTCCCAAGCCTTCATTCACATTGTGGTCCTGTTTAGGTGGGGCAATGCTTAAGTTAAGGTGTTTAGGTGGGGTAGATGCTGCTCAGTGCACAGAATTTAATAGAAGGGCAAAAACCTTAAATGAATTCTTAAGTTGCACTACCTGAAAGTTCTCAAACAGCATGCAATAAATTCTCAGAACTGTTCCATCTACAAAACGTGGAGATACAGCACTGTAGATGAAACTTTGTTAGGCCGCTCCAAGTTGTTAAATTGTCCTCTTCAAATCACAGAATGCTCTTTAAGATAACACAGAGATTTCTAAGCCAAATCTACTTCTGTATTACACAAAGTAGTGCTTTCAGCTCTCAGCTGTCCTCCAGCACACTTACCGATGTAATTTACACAGTCAGACAGGCTCCGAGAAGCAAAGGGTCCGTCATAGACAGTTTTGCTTTTATCAAACAGATAGACCATGTAGCTGTCCCAGCCCCTCTGACAAGAAAAGAGAATAGAGCATTAGACAAATGCCAAACACAGCTCCTACTAACCCAGAGGGCCCTGGTTACATCATGAACTAATTATTGTGGGCAGACACTCTTCTCATCAGGTGCCTTAAAAAATTGATTTTAATAGATCCCACAGAAACACAGGACCCTTTGCTAGCAAGATACTTTAATTATTTAGACAAGTATCACTATAGGAATCTGCTTACATTACCTGATAAAGGAAATAACGCTAAACCTTTACAGCTACTACACTTACAGAGCAAACTGTGTCCAGTGGGAGAAGATTAAGGCAATTTATGTTCCCTAAGACTTTTAATTCCCCGAGAATGTGCAAGACATTAAATGAACAGAATCATTCTTACTACGCCATCAATAACACACTGGGAGGCAGGTTTCCGAGGGTCCAGGCAAATCCCTGTTTCCAAAAGCAGTTCCTGATTTCCAGTACTTATTCCAGTTTCAAACTCAATCCGAATCTGGAGAGAATGAAGGCTTTCCTCGGGATGTAAGAGAAATGAAACAATCTTGGCAGAGGTCATATTGAGGATGTGTACTATCTGTAAAAAGAGTACAAGCTGATTACAAGTCACTGACTATCTAAGGACACAAAGGCCCAGGAGGGAGTGTGTAGCAATCAATGTGTTAGAGCGCATCATTTCAGTTTTAATGACTACAATAAGCAAGTTTACTACTAAAGCCCCACAAAATAAAACTTAAAACCTGGGCCTGTAACTTTTAACCTAATGACAGAGAAAATTACCATCAAACCCACTAATAGCCTTCATAAGCCATGATGGAGCTTAATTGCATCAAAAGAAAGGTGATAAAGTAGCATAAAGGCCATCTTGATCTTCTTGTCTCTGATGCTGGCCAATACTGCTCCCAAGAAAGGGAGTCCCCTTCCCTTTAATCCCGCTGTAGAAAAAAGCTGTTACATACCAGTGCTTGTCTTCTTGCTGCTCTCATGGCCCTCTCTATGGTTTATACTATATCTGGGCAGAGCCTGTAGGACTCAAACCACACCAGCATATACAGATTTTGACAAGTCCCAATTATGGGCACAATATTTTGCGTTTCGGGCTTTAATTCCTTTGGAATCTTTCTAGATCAGACAAAATTATCCTCTGGCTTCTGCACATGCTTGCCTCAGCTAGTCTTATTCTGGTAAAGCTCCAATAATTACTTGAAGGGGAAGAGCCAGGTGAATGTAATCCCAGTTCCACCACAGGTACCAGTAGCGGAGTTCAGATCTTAAACCATTATTTGATCTTGGCGAGCCCCTTCTGAGATGACAGACAGAAATACAGGCTCATTGTTCTACTCTAAGCATAAAACTAGAGATTAATATTGCCAGTGATATTTTGCCTTCATATATGTATGGGACAAGCTGTATATGCACTCTCACTTCCTGACAGCAAGAAAAACATTCCTCATGATCCTGCAGCTGGACAATGTCAGGATTATCGCTTTGCTCTGCCAAACACACTTTGTCCTCTCAGTAGGAGGACAGTAGGCCCTTAAACCCAGTAAGAACCCTCACTCACCTTCAAATTCAGTATGTGATCCATTATTAGGAAACACTTTGGACGTCTGGTCTCAGGATCTAAACCTCCACCCCTCTGTTGTGGATCCCAATTCAGCATCAGTTGCAACCAATTTTCCATTGGTTCTACAATTAGACTAAAACAGAAGGGCCGTAAGAACGAGAAGGCAGATATGCTACAACACTTAGGAAACTAGGGCTTCACAGAAGCAACTAAGGTCACAACTCTCTGATTAGAGATTGTAACTGGGCAACATCTGCTGAATATGTGTGAAGAACAGTGACTTCACTGCAGTTAGGGAAAGCCTAGAAGAGAGTAAAGTGCGTACAGAGCGAGCACCCCTACTGCAACAACGGTCTTCAATTACCTCAGCAGGAGCTTAGGCCCATCCAATACACCTTGCATTAAACTAATTCATCTGACTCCTGTTCATTGAGTCAGAAGTATCTTGACACATCATTAAGATGTGTCAAAATGGACAGGGAGAATGGGTTTTTGTCTCATGTCCCCCCCCCCAAACCTATCTGTGATACACATAAATTTGAAGTTCCAAAGCCTACTCTGCAGAATAACCATCCCCATGCTGCAGAGCTGCCTGGAAGGTTCTCTTCCACATTTAGCCACAAAACCAACACCTAAGTTTATTGTCAAGAACATCTTTAAAGACAGCACACGGTGCAAAAAGCCCAAAGCAGTGGCACAAAGTCACTTATTTAATTCTCAACTCCAGTACCTACCCTAGAAATCTGCCAGCACCAATGAGCTGCGCGGTCCTGCTGGGCACATCTAAAGACACAAGTGCTAAATAAGCAACAGATGATTGGAGTCTGACTTCTGACCTGGTACAGGCCAATTAATCCAGGCTGAAGGCCCTCCTGGAGGTCTTCAGTCTGAACCCTGGCCCACAGCAGGGCCAAGGTCGCAGCTACAGCAGGCTGCTCAGGACTGTGTCCAAGGGAGCCTGGGCAGTCCCCACAGATGGAGCTCCCCCACTGCTCAGCATGCTGTCCCAGATACACATCACTAGCACGGGGAAACCCTTTTCCTGTGCCCAAATTTCATTTCCCTTGTTGTAACTGGTGCTGTTGCCTTCAGCCCTTTTGCTTCGCCCCTCTGAGAAAAGCCTAGATCTGTTGTCTCTGTAATGCCCCAGTAGAGAGTAGAAGACAAAATTAGAACCCCCTTTGTCTCCTCTTCACCAGAGTGAAGAAGCCCAGCTTCGTGGGTCTCTCCTTGTACGCTCAACAGGCTCTGACCATCCTCGTGGCCTCTGCAGGACTTGCAGCAGTTTTCCCCACACAAGTACTAAAAGCTTCTGCTTTTGTGGAGCAGCTAACTCAAGTACTTGGTTTATGAGATTCAACACCATCAAGTCATCAGGTAGATGTTCTTCAGAGGCCTTGTCATAATGGGTGGAAAGCAATCAGAGTCCACACTGAAAGATGAACTGCCGCCACCCCACGCACTGCAGGATGAACTGCCATTGGAGAGTCCAAAGTATCAAAAAAAGAGTCACATGGCTCTGGGCTATTCCTTACCAGCAAGTGGTAGCTGACCAGGAGGAGCTTGAAACACTCAGGAGAAAGAAGGAGGACCCCTCAGTGCTTGGGATAAAGGAGGAGGAGCCCTCAGTTTAGAAGACAAGCCAAAAATTATCACATGTAGCCACAAGGACACACTTACCCACAGAGGCTGTGAGGCTGTGGCAAATGGGTACTAAAACGAACCTCCCCATTCATCTCTTCAGAAGCAAAGATGTGCTTTGGATCTTTCTTCTTGATTTTTTCATGCCTTGAAAATAAAACCCTTTGTGGATATACTGACAATGTTACTTTTGCAAAGAGCCAATTGAATAAGGCATCAGCAGAAAGTGTTACAGTCTAGTAGCTTTAGCAAACAAACTCTACTTTCAGGACAAACACAACATTTCCGAACAATCCACCCAGAACATCTCCAAGTGGAAGAGGGGAGTCCTTCCAATTAACTCTGTCTCTGGAAACATTTTTGCACCTGCTCACAAGGAGGTCTGGACAAGAGGATCAACAGTTCACTGACAGGGGAGCAAGCCTGCACAACAAAACCAGCCACCACGCATTAATGAGACAGGTAAGATTTGCAAGAGTCACCTTGATCCAAGAGAAGCATACAGTTAAGTGTTAGAACCACAGCATGCTGTTGGATCCAGTACCGGGGAAAGCACCACCAACAACCCTGCCTCCGTTTCCTCCTCTCAGCTCACGTCCACACCAGCGTGAACCCTGCCCGCAGCTCAGCTGCTCCCTGAGCAGCAGGATTTCCCAAGGCAAGTCAACAACCATCAGCCAGCTGCGAGGCAACTGAATGCTTCTTGCTCCTGGAGGCTGCCAGCCTGCTCTCTGTCCCAGGCAGCCCCAACGGGAACTGGAGCTATGTGCGAGTGGCCTGCACTGTTCTATTCCTCCTTCTATGGATAGGGAAGAGGTGCGTCTAATCTCATCCATTTGTGGCTTCAAGTTACACCCGGGGAGGTTTAGATTGCATATTAGGAAACATTTCTTTACTGAAAGGGTTGTCAGGCCCTGTAACACGCTGCCCAGGGAGGCGATCGAGTCACCATCCCTGGAGGTGTTTAAAAGACGGGTGGATGAGGTGCTTAGTGACATGGTTTAGTTGTGGTCAGGCATGGTTGGACTCGATGATCTTAAAGGTCCTTTCCAACCAAGGGATTCTATGATCCTATGATTAGTTTTCTACTTATCCATGTTGGGAAAAATGCAATAAATATTCAACTATTAAAATAATAAAATCCCAAGAATTAGCAGTAAAAAGGGAAACTATTGCTACATATTGGTTAAATGTATTTTTTGTTAAGACGTAGTAATTTTTTTAAACTTACATTTGCATTAAAACTCAAATTTACCCTGTCTCCTGTCATTATTTCAACGCTAGCAGAAAGGCAAGTTTCATGTTTTTGTCTGTTGCAGAATCACTCTTTCAAAAACCAAGCTACATACACTCCTGGTATTGCAAGGTAAGAAGTGGAAATACAAAAACATGTATTTCTGCCCCTTCTTCCAGTCCTGAAAGAGCAAGCAGAAACCTCCATCTGAAGGTCAAAGTCCTTCGGTCATCACTTTTGCAAAGTTACTTACGAACACGTAACGATGTGTTTACTACACAAAACACGCTCTGTCTCACCCTGTATTACTGATTGCTAATAATGAGCAACCTCACAGCCTAAGTCCACGAAGGACTGTATCACTCCTTCCCATTACATTTCTCTGACGCTGACACGCAGACTGGTTTATAGTAATTTTTTTTTGACTCACATTTCACTTGCAAAGGAATTATTATGACCAGAGGCTAACACACAACCCAACTAGCACATACTACACTACATATAGATAGCCAGTCCAACTGTCATTGATACTACTAAAGCCTCAATGGCTTCTGCAAAGCTCAGCAGACCACCAGCCTCAGCGCCTAACTAACAAGAAATTTATCCTTCTGGTTCACGCTGTCGCCTTGCTGCATGCAGTAGCTGCCGTTCCTATTGCCTGGCATCACCTCTCGTCACATGTCTTACCAGGTAAACGGCTGTAGGTTATGTAAGAAAGGTCTAAATCCTGCAATGCATTCAAACACCATTGTTCCAAAGCTCCAGTAATCAACAGTAACCGAGTAGGATTTATTCTCAAAGAGTTCTGGAGCCTAAAAAGGATCATAAAAAGACACTGTGAAAGTGATACTTCAAATCATCTATTTTCTTACAAAACTGCAGCTAGGTGTGGCCCCCACTTACAGAGTGGCACAGGGACCCTTGGGGAGCCCTGCTCAGGCTGACCAGTGTGTCGGGGCCTGGAGCACCCAGCCCATGAGGGGATGGGAGGCAGCTGGGTTTGTTGGGTTTGGCTGAGGGGAAGCTGGAGGAGGGGTGCTGACAGCAGCCTGACCACGGGACAGGAAGGGATGGAGGCGATGGATGGGGACAAATTCCAATCTTGGACATGACAGGTGACACAATGAGGAGCAATGGCCCCAGATCACCGTCTGGGAGGTTCAGGTTGGACATGAGGAAACACTCCTTCCCCTGAGGAGGGAAGACCCTTGGGGCAGGTCCCCAGGAAGGTGCAGGATCTTCATTTTTGGAGGTTTCAGGGCTTGGCTGGGTCAAGCCACAGCTGCCCTGACCTAGTGCTGGTGACAGTCCTGCTGCGAGCAGGAGGCTGCTCGAGGGACCTCTGCAGGTGCCTTCTGACACACACTTCTGTGATTCTATAAAATGTGGCAACACCACATCACTTGTATACACAGGAAAAAAACCCAACATCTTACCAAATATTGTAACGTTCCAACAAATGATGTGCATAAACTTCCTTGATCCAGATCTTTTGCATATCCCAGGTCTATTATTTTGTGAACAATCTGTAGACAGATTAAATAGTTGATCAGAAGAGCAAGTTCAGAGAAAAAACAAATAAAAACAAGCAAACAAAAAACAGAATAAAAAAACCCAACCCACCAAACAACCCAAAATCTGTGCAGCAACATCCACAGCATACACTCAAGAAAAGGAAAGTCAGAATGGACAAAGTTCATGGTGAAGTTTCAACACGTGACACAGCGTTAAGGCTTCCTGTTTCACAACATAGGATGGCATTGTCCACCTACCTCAACTTAGACTCAACTTCATTTAAAGCAGCTTACCAGTTACAGCTTGGCCAAAGTATGTGGCTTTTTATCTGAGAATTTAAAGTTATTTGTTTAAAGAATAACAGTGGAGAAAACAGTTTCCACTAAGAAATCCATTAGGCTGACTCTCTAAACCAGCTTGGTTTCACATGTAGCCCTCAAAGCCACAAACACAGGGATACTCTATGATCTTGTAGGATTCGTATTCTGCTGCAGGCAGGGTTCGTGAACAGAAGCAAAAGTTGTTTAATAACCAGGATTTAAGAATAAACCAAATAAGATTTGTAGCTTCAAGTAGACGTAAATTTTTAGTAAATTCACAGTACAGTTTTCAGCCCAGTTCAATGCCACAAATTATTAGGTCTCTTATTTCTCTCCAGCAAGACAAAGCTTCTGACAACTTCCAGAAATGGCAGTGTGAATGCCACTGACAGAGGCCACCTGACTCACCTTCCCGCCTTCATCCTGAAGAACAATATTTTCAGGCTTTAAATCTCTATGTATAATTCTGTTTTCATGCAAATACTGGATACCAGACCCTGAAAGACACGTGTTCAATTTAACAGAAAAGAAACTCACACTGATTAATGATACATCGGATAAAAATCCCCCGACTTTGGGGCTGACATCAGTAATTTTTAATTTTAGAGCACCACTGAGAACTATTGTCTTAAAAGATCTGTCAGATTTATGCTAGGACTGAACCAGCTCTGCTTCTCTGCTCTGCAGAAATTGAAGTTGCTACAAAGTTCAGAGCTCGTGGCTTAACTGCAGGTCTCATCTCATTACTGTAAGGCAAGAGAAAAGGCAGCTGAATTCTTCTCAAACTGTAGAGTTACAAAATGAACCACACAGACAAGCAAAACAGGTCTCCAAAACGTGCAGGCATCTTGAAACAGCTCTGCATGTCCTCTAGCTTAAGATCTTGGTAAATTAACACAAGATAACAAAAAGATCTATTTATATACGTGAGTACCATTATGCATGGTGCTGATGAAAGCAAGCACTGAAATTAATTAAGCAAATGATACATCAAGTTTCCCGTTGACCTAAACCTACTGTCAAATAGTGGCTCGTAGAGCTTCTAGTAAACTTCCACCATTGCCAAAGCACCCCATCGCAAATCACCCCATCGGGGAAGGGACCGTCCAGCTGTGATGAAGCAGAAGCTGGAGCTAAAAACTGATTCCTGGCCAGCCTCTAGTTAACCCTGCAGGGAGGGGATGACCGCCAGCAATGCCTGGGTCGGAATTAGCAAGACTAAACATAGGGGCGCAGGGCTTCCCTACTGCTGGTGGGGGACTGGTGTGCTCAAAGCAGCAACACTTCTGTCACTCCCACCATTAAAAATGAAATTGTACAATTTCTTTAAGCCAATCTATGTGGGGGCTGTCCCCAAAAGGTGCAAGTTCCCAACCTCTCCTTTCCCAGATGCAATTTCCATGGCAGCACAAACATTTATGGCACTGTGTCAGCTTGAACCTGGGACTGATCCAGCTGGAAACCACTAAGAAAAAAATACTCAGGTTTTAGCCAGGCTGCTTTCCAGAACCTGCTCCTCACTTGGGTACAGGAGCAGCTGCAAGAGGGGAGGGAATGGGAGCACATGCCTAAGAAAACCAAAGAGCAGGACTTTGCCTGGTGGCAACAGTCCATACTTGAATTGCCTTGAGGGGACTGTGGAGCCACTAATAAAAAAAGAAACAAGAGAAATTCTGCCTGCAGGAAGGAGAAAATTCACTACTTATCCACCCAAATAACAACATTGGCTTTAAAGAAAAGATTATCAAGCGTCTGCTGCAGGACACAGCCACAGACAAAACAGCAAGAGACCTTTTTTTTTTTTTTTTTCCTAAAAAAAAAAAAAGTCATGATTTTTCAATCTTGTAGAAGTGCAAGTGGAAATAAAAGGTCCCATGAAAGGCCCAAGGCATGTACTGAATTTTCCCATCTGCATCAGGGCATATTTGAAATTTTCCTCTGCTGCCTGCTCCCTTTCCAAACTGCAGAATCCAAAATCCACATGATGTCTGTAATGCAGATCAAGTTGATGCCTAGCTAATTCCCACCTTGTCATCGCTCTGCCTTGGGACCCTCCCTCGGGCCGCATGCTGCAGCACAACAGCAGCATTATGGAAAAGGAGGGCTCTACCCCAATCATGTGCTTCAACCTCCCATGGTGCAACAGGAGGGCTGGCACCCTTCTTACGCTGCTCACCCAGTACAGTCTGGTCCCATCCATCACTTTTGCACCTACCCTTTCTGTAGCCCCAGGCTGCTCTCAGACCCTCCTCAGCCTCCCTGCAGTCAAAGCCAGCAAGCTCATCTCCCACTGGGTCAGGTGCTCCAGGCCCTGGGCAGGATCTCCACATCCCTCTGGGACTTGAGGTCAGGTGTGGACAACCATATCCAGATGTAGCCTCCCCACCACTGAGTGAAGGGGACATCCATCTCCGTCATGGTGCTAGCCACAACTCTAGAACAACAGAATCGCTCTTCCAAAATGAGAAGCCTCTCAACATCTAGGCACGCTTATTTTGGTATTGCCTACCTAATTAACCCTCAGCTGAGAGCAAATCATTAGAAGATTGCTCGACTAGCCACAGCATGGTTGGTTTCCTCTTCCGCTATCCTCTTACCTACCTCTTTCTCAGCTCCGCTTCAGTTTATCGTCTCCTCTGTACCATCAACTCTGAACAAATCAAATTTCCCCCCTACTAAGCAAATCCTACACAGGGCAACTTTGGCACTTCTCACGTTGGTTCTTGCATTTTGGCTTGTAAAAATGACATTTCTCCAAGTGACATGCAGTTTCACATCTCCAGAGCCATGAACAGAAATGGGATTTGAATGGAAAACCATGACCTTAACAAACCAAAATGTTAAGGTCATAGTTACCTACAACTAACCACTACACAGCTTTTCCAATCCCATTCCACAGACGTGTCATTAGTTCAAGTTTCTTCACTCTGATCGAAATCTGATTTAACACCCTGTTCTTGTTAGTCCTCTTTTCAGGGACAGCTGAAAAAGCAAAATGCCATTACATATAATAATAATACAAACAAAACCAACAAAAAAATGAAACACAAGAAGGGTATTAGACTACATACCAATGTCACTAAGCAGAGAAAGTACTTGACTTTCCTTAAGTCCGCAGCAGTTTTCTGGTTTGTTTAGCAACTACAGTAAAGAAAAAGATGTTTAGACTCACAATGCAACAGTTAACAGTCAAGAACACCACCCTGCCAATGCAACAAAGAAAACAGCACAGCTCAAATATAACTCTAGCTGAATTAGGTAGTTGTCTTTGTGAAATAACAGCACAGGGGAAAAAGAAAGCAACTCAGGCAAAATGAAAATTCATTGCACAGAGATGGGGCTGAAAATAAGATATGGACTGCTAGAATACCACAAAAGCATGAAAGCCATCAGAAAGCAAACAGGCAAGAGACACAGGCAGGGCTGTACATCTGCAGGCAACGAGGATCCTGTGGCTCTTGGGATCTGCTCATTCCTCATCTGCTGAAGTTTGGCTTGATGGGATTTGGGAACACCCCAAATACCTGAAGCAGGACTGCGGCTTGGAAGAACAACTCTCCAGAGAGGAAAATAAGCTGACTGACAAAAAGCAAAAGGAAGAGGTATGCATCTAAAGCCCTGGCTATTCAAACATGGGTCACTGATAAAAGGACGAGAAGGGAAATCAACAGCTTAACTCCTAAATTCAGTGTAGGCCACAGAAGAGAAGATCACTGCAGTCATTTACAGACCCCAAACAGCCCAGCTGGCCCAAAGCAATTGCTGCTTCAATCTGAACAAGCTGACCATGGACTCTAACCCAGTCTGTTTTTCTCAGTGTGCTGTACCCAGGTGATACCTTACACTATGGGAAAGCCACTCAGTTACCAGCCCCCACTACCGAACACCGTGCAGCCATAGTCAGCCCCCACTCCCACAATGCTGCCTGTGCCCTGCAGGGTCCAAGGCACAGCACCAACCACCCACCTCAGGGTCAGGCACCTCAAAACCAGCAAAGAGCATGTTCTCCAGTAACAGTGCTATTGCCACAAGCTGCCCCACTCACTCCACACAGGTCACCTTTTCCAGCTCAGAGTGCTCGATCTCTGGCTAGCTCTGCCCTGGAACACGGTCTCCTTCCTGACCACCCTCCCATGACGAGAAAAAGCTGCTTGGTATTTCCAGCACTCTGGCTTCTATGGCGCCCACCTAGTTAATCCTGAGCTAAAATGCAGATCATTGGGCTGTGGATCACTGTCCACAGCACAGACCGTGACTTGAACTCTCTACCCTGTCACCACTCTAAAGAGCCGCTTCTTCTCTCTCCTCCCTTGCCCTGAATTGTTCTCCTCTATCAAAAGGTATGGCAAAAGCGCTGTAGGAAATCCCCTCCTAATCACTGTCTTAACAGTCTGTCAATAAGTAGCTTCAGCTATTTCCCACACATGCCCCGACTCAATCAACATGTGATCTGATTTTTTGATCCCTACACTGAAGTCTTTTACAGATGACTGAGATACACTGCTGCACTGCAGCCACCCCTCTCATGATAAATCCTCAATATTTTTGCCCTTCTCCCACACTTCAGGCACAACCAGTCATCAAATCTCTATGGGGAAGAAGCCAAACTTCAACAACCAAATTCCTTAAGTTCTGGGTAGATGTGCTGAACAACAAAGGAGGAGAGGAGCAAAGTCAGAAGTCAAGCCCAAAGCCCACAATGCTCCCCTGAAAGAGCATAAGCATAAAACAAGCATAAAACAAGCATAAAACAAGCATAAAACAAGCATAAATATGTGCACAGCCCATAGACAAAAGCAGATGCTTTTCAGGCTTTATGGAAGATTGCAGATGTGCAACGAGAAATTAATAGCAGCGCAAAACACAAATGATGTCAAGTGAGTGAAAGATTTAAAGAGCAGGATCAGAAATAAAAAACCATGCATCTCTCTTCTTTAAGGAACAAAGTATTACATGCGATCAAATTAAATGAAACATGTTACTTCCTAAATTGTCCAGCATCTATGCAGTATCTAAGGTTTCATGAGATACTAAATGATCAAAGCATTGCAAGTAGAGCTAATGTAACCCCAAATTTCTCAGCCAGGGTCTCAAATTTACCTTCAAGTAGCCTCAAAACTTTTACTGCAGAAATATAATATGCAAGTGGCACTGAGAACGTGGTCAGCTCCATGTGATTGCAACATCCAAATGCAATTTTTGTATATACTCATTTCATTGCCAACCTTAAAATTGTCCTTACTGTTTTAAACAAGTCAAAAACATAAAATGAAGCTCGTTATGTTACCAATACACAGATACGCAGTTATTGCTATTGCAGATATGTGATCATTGCATTCAACATCTGCTTATGTTCCTCCAGTGCTATTTAAAATCAGTAACAAAATCAACTACAGAAAAATGAGCTTCCTGATCACTTAGATGAGGTGATTTCTAAGTAAATCTTAATCAACAGGGATTTGCTTCTTCACCTCTACACAAACAGCTGCTTCCTGAATCCAGCTGCAATGGGAAGGGAGCACAAACTCTGTCAGGCCACGCAGCCATTGCCTGGGGAACTACCAAAAGGCTTCTTCACTCTTGGGTGTTGCTGCTTTGCAGAAGGACAGCTTCCAGTTCATCAGGAAACAGGAAAGCCTCTGAAGTCCCCAGCTCAGTACTAAAAGGGTCCTTCCCTGTGCTGAGAGCAATACAACGCTGGTCACACATGAATGAAAAACAGATCAGGCTCTGACCAGACAGAAACACATTGCAGCAAAGCCAAACACGCTGCATGCGAGTACCTAGGCTACGGGAAACTGTATTAATGCTAAAGCAGTTCCATGAAAAGACATGCTGCTTCAGGATAAAAGAGTGCCTGCCCTTAGATTGATCTCTGTCCTCTGGTTTCAAAAACACAAACCTCATTTCCTATGTTTTTTTTGCCACTTTACATTTACTTCC
Organism: Podiceps cristatus; assembly: GCA_000699545.1. Taxonomy (NCBI): domain Eukaryota; kingdom Metazoa; phylum Chordata; class Aves; order Podicipediformes; family Podicipedidae; genus Podiceps; species Podiceps cristatus. The sequence continues at coordinate 1,521 of JMFS01097183.1, read as the reverse complement.
CCACACCTGTAGCTAAAAAGAAAAGCATCACAGAACATACAGATAACCACTGTTAAAGAAACAGCATTAACATCACTTATTTTGCTACATGTTGCAAAGCAAGGCAGGCATTACCTTACGGAGGTCGCCCCCTGAACAATATTCCATTGCCAGAAGAGGAACATCATTAACCAGAAAGTTCATCTCCACAGGAACTTCACAGGCTCTTACTACATTGGGATGGTTCAACCTAAGCACATGGAAATCTGGATGAAAACTCTTTTGGAAGAATGAGACAAGAGGTTGTCAACCAACCATGTTTTAAGTTTCAGGTACGATTTCTGTTCCCCAAACGTATCCTTGCTGAGGAGTACACTCTTCAGCTGGTACCTACCAGTATCCAAACACATAAAATCCATACCTTGGGAATACACAAACCAGCAACGAGTAAAAGATCTCAAAGTCAAGGCACAGGACCTTGATGATGGGGATCCGGGCTCAAGTTCTGGATTCCTGCACATTCCTGGCAAAGTTGTTACGTATGTGTCTCTGTTTCTGCACATGAGGACAGTTTCCCCCCTGGCCCAAGGGTTTCATAGGAATCCTTTAGCACTTGTATAAGGAAGGTAGAACCAGGCAGGTGAAATCCACATACACAGGGAAGGATCATTTCTGCAACTAAATTTAAACAGCTGCTTCCAGACTGCCTCTAGTACCAGCTACTCTTGGGAATCAATGACACATCCAGAAGAAACTGAAAACAAATCACTTCTGTGTACATCTTCCAAAGCCTCTGGAAGCCACCACAAGAGCAGCTGTAGCTGTGCAGCTCAGTGCTTGTATTCAGAAAATGAATACAGTAAAAACGCTATCAAGAACATAACCACCAAACCCTGACTTACAAACTCAGGTCACCTGAAAGCAGTTTCCTCCAAAGTTAATGCATACAGCAAGCAGGCGAGGGTGACAAGGTGAAGACTAGGAATTCAGTAAAGCTCCATACAGCAGGGGCACTGCAGGCCTTGATGAGGATAACTCAGAACAAAACTGAGCAGCATCCTTGCTCCCCTGAGTGGGACAGCATTTCTTGCTCCAGGATCTTTTTCAAAAGGGAGGATGAATTCTCAGGATAAGGGAACACCTGTATGAGACCCCAACATCCAGAGCTACTACTCACACCCATGAGGACAAACCTGGCCAGCTCTGGTTCACAGGTACCTCAGAGTGACATGCTGGAAAGAGGGATGGTGGGCAGCACAGAGTACATAGTTTCTCATGAGAAAGTATTAGGAGACATCATTGTGTACATGCAGGAGTGTGACAGAGAAAAAGCAATTCCTAGATCCCCGGTTGCTAGACCAAAGATGAACCTCCTGCATGGTATGGGACAATGCAGGTATTCTCATGTCGCCACATTAAAACTCAATGCACTGCATGGTGCGAGGTTGGAGGAATTTAGGATGGACAAACAGCTCAGGCAGCGCAAAAGCACAGGGGGTTTGGGTATCACTAGGTCCCAAGCCAAGGCATCAGCTAGTACAC
>KL279253.1:14790-34319 GCA_000699545.1 Podiceps cristatus | reverse complement strand
ACTCTTTCTTCATGTAAGAGAGTTTCCGGAGGGCGGGAGACTGCTGACACTCACACCGAGGCCAGGCAGGCTCCCTTTTGCTGAAACACAGCAAATGGAGCTCGTGAGTGCTAATACAGAGGCATACCAGTGCATATGATAGCAAATGTTTTTGTGTATATTTTCTTCACCATTAATTAAAGGTGAAGAGGTAAAGTCAAAGCAAGGTTCTGGGGTCTTTGGTCCGCAGTCACTTTTACTTTTCTCTCATTCTTTGTTTCTAGGATGGCTAGGAGCTGAGAGGACTCATACAACATCTAGTTTTACCTGTTTGCTGCATTTTTGATGGAGAGAGGTAACAGTGATCTCAAAATATACATCTACGCTACCGAGGTGTGAGGAACAGTTAGGACAGGCTTCTTCCTCAAGGGTGGAAGTTGAGTTCAGAACATTTGAGATCATAGTGAGTAGTAAGGCTACACTGATACGTTGCTAGCTCCTGCAGCTGCTGGATACACCTGGACAAAATTATTTGATTCAGGAGAGGCTATAAATGCCAGTGCAACAGAAAGCCAGGGTCGAGCACAGGCACAGATTGCCCTTTCCAAGGAAAAGAAACCAAAGTAAAGGACATGATCACACATCAGATACTTCAGTTCAGGACAATTTGAATTTGTTTTCTAGAGTGACCTGCAGATGCCACAGACTCCTTTTGGAAGAGAGCAGGGAGAAGACTGTGAGGGTACAATGTGGGAAAGGGAGAGAAGACAAGCAGTGATGGAAGAGACTATTCCTCTGAAGACAAGGCTCTCTCTTTTGAAGTTTGGTTGCTTTTTGTTCAAAAAGTTATGCAAGAAGTGCTTTCACAGCCTAAGAAAAAATAATGCTACCAGTAGCACACATCCAAAATCTGACACATTGGTCCTTTTGATCTGTAGAAATGTCAAGAAGTTCAGAACTATCATTTCTGAGGTCACAAAGCACTGAAGGAAACTGGTACTCAGAATATCCAGAAATTACATTTCTGTCTCTTTAGTTACCTTGTCAGGCTGTGCCTGGGTCAATATTTACCTGGATCAATGTTTACTAAGCTTGGGTCAATATTTACTTGCATTTTTAGTAGAACTCCATTGCTATGGTGAAGAACAGTTTACTACAGGTGACTGGAAGAAATTATTATTCATAATGTAGAAAGGAGAGGAGAGACAGGCAGTAGTATATTAGAGAACATGGAGTATGCCATGCTAGGGAGCTAGTAAGGACCAGGCGTAAGATATAAAGATAGAGGAGGTGGAGAAGGCCCCTCAGAGGCATCCAAACAGATCTGGTTTCATCCCTTCCTGATAGGGATTGGCACTTACCTAGATGGTTCATGAGGACTTTGAGGCAGATTTGCCTGCCCCTCTTCCTTACCACAACAACGCTAACCAGTCTTTGATCATCAAAGCTGGAAGCTGGGATCTATTAGAAGGCAGCCCAAGAAAAAAGCCCTTTTCTCTTGTGGAAACTTAGAATGAGGAGGAACCTGAACCTCTGGGCCACCATGTTCCTGGTTTTATTCCAATAACATTCTGGATTGTAATAAATGCTACCCTTTTTTGTTCCCAGGCTGCCGAAAAAAAAAAAGCCTTTCTTTCCACCCCCAGGGATGGATTATGTCGGCTTCCCATTCTTCTGAGAAGTCTGCAACCTGTGCTGGCAGCACTGGGTGCCTGCTGGACATGCCTCTCTCCCAGCCCAGCCCCGCGCTCCAGCAGTTCTTTCCCCAGGGTATGTTTGCTCCTCACAGGGCAGCTGCTCATCTCCTTCCTGCGGAGACGTCCACTGGACCCAGGCAGAGCAGTCAACAGCAGGCAGGCTTCCTGTCTTCTCTCCCACTACTGCCCTTTCAAAGGTCCACAAAATAAGCTGTGAGCAAATGAAGCAGATGCTATCCATCAAAATTTAATAAAAAGATTGTTATATAAATAACATTAACATGCAGTTGCCTGTAACTTTCTGGGACTCAGTATTTGAAGCAGCATGTAGCCCTATAAGTTTGTTAAATTGGAGTAATAAAATCATATAGAAACCAAGGTAGTTCTAATCATGATTTTTTTTTATATTGACTAAGCTGTAGTCAAAGTAGGTCAGACTGGGAAGGAGAGCTTACCGATGCTTGGCCCTGTGTATGGTCATGAGCCTTAAAATAACATAGTGACTTAATATTATTGTTGGGTTGGTGTTTTCAGAGTTGTTTATCTTCTGAGTGATATAGCAGGGGACAAAGAATGGGGTTAAAGGAATACTTGTATCAGAAAGCATCCCACATTCCCATAAAAGCACGCAAATGACTCAATGTAATTAATAGGGTACAGCACCAATATTCAATGTTGCTCAGTCCTCCACCTACTCCACTTATCATTTCAGAAGGGCTTGGATGCCTAACACATACCCCTTCTACCCCTGGGTGTCAACAGGCAGCATAAGTATTTTCATAATTCCTAAAGGTGGTAACATCTTTCCCCCTCTGATCTTCCTGGGATGGGCTTTATTACAGAAAAAAGGAGGAAAAATCTCCTCCTATGTGTGACTGTTCCTCTGCTAGACAGACTGGAAGGCCCTGGTCCATCTGGCAGACACCCTGTAGTCCGTCTGTTCCCACCTTGATCTTTATAATTTTATTTGACTCTCCTTAATGCCTAGGACAAAAAAGAAGGAAAGGTGGCTGTCCATCCCCTCCTGTGCCTCCAAAGAGATGACTGAGCTATTAAATGGTAACACCTTTCAATCCCCTAAACATCTATCAGAACAAATGTATTACGATCGTACAGGGAAAGGATATGAATGGGTTTTGTGAAGCAAACTGACAACGAGTATACCCTGACCTGTTCCTCATCAAAATCTTACTTTGAAATGTTTTTAAACACCAGATGCAGCTGGTGACCAAGGTTCAAATAACTGACATTACTAAGATGCAGCCAAGATTTCAGCAAGCCTCATGGCGACACTTCTAGACAAAGATAAGGCTTTGTTGTACGCATGAAAGCTTGGAACACCACTAATCATATGTAGAAAAATGTCACAATAAAAATCATTAGCAGTCTTGAATCCAGTGGTGAGGCAGGAGAAAGAAGTTAGCCCAAGGACTAGGGGTGAATAAATGATCCTTAACTTTTAGAGTGAACTATGTAAGGAAGCTGTAATGCAAGATGTCTGATTACACCTTTGTGCTACACTGACCAAACTAGCAGTCAATTATTCTACCATGTTTTCTTCCACCAAAGGAGAACAATTACAAGTGCTGTTTTAATGGCTTTTCTTGAAATGAAAAGAACAGCTAAAGTTTCAAGAGATTATTGTGTTTCTAAAAATTTAGACTTCTTTTAAACATCATTTCACATTTTACAGGCTTTATTTTCAGATTTGCACCTGGTCTTAGCCTAGGGGCAGAAATAAAAGGATACAAGTCAAAACACAGAGACACAAGCCTCCAGTATTTAGACAGGACAGCTAACAGCACGGAGAACATACATATGTTCACAATCTGTTTGGATTACTAAATAAATAGTAATTATTGTATTTGCTCTCCTTTCAGTTTGCTGGACTTTTTAAAATGTGCAGGAATAAAGAAACTGCATTTTAGCTTCCATTGATATTTGCACCAAAACAGAAGTTGCTATAAAATATAAATCTGAACAATGAGGCAGATACATTTTTCCTTTAGTGCTTTAAAAAAGCTTCACTGTGTCCTAAAAAAAAAAAAAAAAGAACAACAAACAACCCAACAACAAAAAACCCCACCTCAAAAACCCACTTAAAGCTAATTTCCCCTCTGCTTTGCTGTCCTGGTGAGAAAGCAGTAAAAAAAAAAAAAAAAAAAAAAAAAGCAAAGTTTATATAAAGCAGTTCTAACCACAAATGTTAGAATCGTTCTACTAATGAAAACATGATTTTCATATATATCAAAAACATGCCATAGTTTGAAGAAATACATAAAAACTCTACTATTAGACAGGATAATAGTATATTACAGTATGTACTACTTGGTTTGACAATGATTATAGCATAAGCAAAGGCAGGTTGATATTTGTTTAAATAGTTTTACCTAAAGCTACCTCTTTTTTCTGATATTAATCTGCACTTTGACTAACTCTAAGATTAATTTTATATTATTTCCTTGAATTACAAATACTATAAACAAGAGGAACAGCCAAACATTTTTCTCAGTAATGAGTCAGGAAAAAAACAACAAAAAACCTCCAAACCCCCAAAACCAACATAGTTAAAACCAAGAAAACTTTCTTAAATATGTGTTTTAGGGACATAAATAAGATGAATTACAGCTAAACATCTGTCTTATAGTGTACAAGTAGTTTGAGATTCTAAACAGATGAAAAAGAAATAAAGCAGTTGAAAAAGAAAACGAAGGAAAAGAAAGCAAAAGAGCTGATAAAGTTTCTGGCTACAATACAGGAGACATATCATTACCATATGATCTAATGTGGGTGTCAGCCTGGATTGTGTTCATTGAGAGAAACCTTATTTTTTAACTGTGCTATGGAATAGAAGCAGGAGGGTTTTCCACCAAGTGACAGTCACTGAGCTGAACTTACCCCCTCCTCCTTTCCACACCTGCAAAGCCTTTTGCCTGGGTTGAATATTTAGTTTAATTACATCTCAGCTTTGAGAGCTCCTGTTGCAAATCCCTGGATTAAAAGGTACGGTTTTCAGTAATTCTCCTGAACTATGCTGCACTAATAAAACTTCAGGCAAGTCTATGGCAAGAACTAATTGAATTTTAAGAAAGCAAGGAAAAAATCCTACTAAATGTTTAGCAAAGTTAAGTTTTGTAACCAGCACTTTTGTTTCTTGGGAATGTGAGAATGCATTCTCGAGGACTGTGCACATTTCCTACTGTTTATTTGACTGTTCTGTCTCTTGTTTTGGTTTGTATAAGCACTGCTATGGTCCTTTCTTTTTCCTTACCGTAAACTTTTGCAGCGGTATATTCTCTGTTTGCAATCCAGTGTTTAGAATCGGTGATGTAGTGAGTGTAAAAAATGCATGAGTTCTTACATTTCTGTTTTAAACGCCACTCTGTGATTTCTTTTTCATTCGGCTTTCTTCATATATATTCCAAACATTAATGAATATAATTTCAATTTCAGAGGAAAAAATACGTAGTACTTAGTTAAACGGGCTCAGTGTATGCCTTTGTAATGTTAGAAAGTGCTGTGTTACAGTGTACAAACAAGGGACTTGCATTTAAAGAAGGTTCATATGAATGAAATAGTAGAAAAGAAAATTCCTGGAGTCGAAACTTCTGTTAACAGAGTTTTAATCTCTTTAAAACTTCCAACTCTTATGTTTGCACATCCAGACTTCATTACTCAAAATGGGTAAAACATATAATGTAGGAGATTACTTTTGAAACTGCACATATTGTTTAACTTGCCTTTTGAGGAATTTTTTTGAGATTTCTGACAGTAGATGAACTAATATTTAAAACTTAATATTAAACTGACAAGAAGACCACCAATACAGTGGTGACGTGAACTGATGAAGCATATTTCCAGTGGTATTTTAAACTGAAATATGGCCAAGTCTATGGTATAGTTTCCTCTGTTTGTGGAAAAGTCTTCCTCATTGTAAACACATAATTAAAGCACATTTAAACAGTTATGACCTGCAGACATAAGTATTGTGTCACGGACCTTTAAGAATTCAGATTTTTTCCCCCTCTTTATTTCTTTTGTAAGTGAAATGTAAATATTTCTTACTAGTACAGTTTTGTATATATTTTTTTCTCTAACTGTTTACATTCATTTACACATGCAAACAATGGGAACAGATATATGTGCCTGCAGTAGGAGTGTGTATAGGAATAAATACATGCATGCACATATCCCTGTTCCCTGATTAATATGTAGCTTGTGTCTGCTATTTTCTCTGCTTTGTCTTCAGATTAGATACTTGATATTATTTGTTGTCCTGTACTTTTCCTTTATACCCAGCTTTTACTGATTTTATTATAGTTTTGACAAAAGAGGGACCAAATGAAAAGGCCTACTACATGGTTTAAATGAGATAAGTGTAGTCATCAATAATAATAATAATGTGAACAAGAAGTGAAGTGTGAAGCTACTTACAAAGTACCTTTGAATTGTTTTGGGTTTTTTTGGGGGGTAGTAATTTAACTCCAGGATAAGATCCTGATTGTGCATTCCTGGGATGGGTGGTGCTTCAGCAGTGACCCTGGGAGTCAAGTAGTTTTAAATATTTAGAAATATTTTAAAAATATACTAATATATGAAAAAGAGCTGGGGTAGCTCTTTAAAAAGTAATGACTGCCAGTGCCATACTGGGATTGGTGTGCAGCATTCCCAGTGTTTATTGATGTTAATGCACATTCTGAAAAATAAGTTGTACAGGGGTAATATTTTATTGATCCTTTTCACGGGGCAGCTCATTACAATGAATGGTGATGTTTTAGCAAATTTGTCTTCCCATTTCAGACCATTAATAAATTGCATTGTTATTTTACAATCATTTGTACATAATAAGCATTACTTCAAAAATCTTGCTTTGGATTAATCTGTGGTAATAACTCACCACTCTGTATTAACAGCACTTTGCTGTGACATCCTTACTTGTCAGTGTGTACTTTGCATGCATAGTGGGGGTGTTGCTGGGGAAGGGACGTAGCCCCAGCATCAGTGGGGGCCAGGGCAGGAGGGAGGGAAGGAGGATGGCCCACATGGGGACACAGCCTGACCTTGCTACATGGCATGAGTTTGCACAGCACTCAGTGGAGCGAACAGGACGTGCTAAAATGCTCTGGCCCTCTAGTTTACATTGGGGTCTGCAAAACCCCTCATTTTGTGCAGTAGGTAATATGTCTGCTCCAGGAATAGGAAATACTTTCAGGTCCAACTAAGAAACCAACTGTGACTCTTTTAAAGAGGCAACAGAAACTGTGTTTTACTCCATGGGAAGTCACTTTGAAGTCTTTGGGAGATCTGAAGATGTTAGATACCTGTCTTCCTGTTAGGTAGATGAGAGAAGTGTAAACTATGATTTTAAAACACTAGCATGTTTTATAAGGTAACCTTATCATCCTCTCAAGATTGAGCCTGAAAGGTTTCTGCAGGATTACATTGTTGGTATCTGTAGGTAAAAAAATCATAAAGGAAGTTGAACCCAGACACAATATAGATGTATCTAATTTCAGGCCTGTGGTTTTTATTTACTTCATTTTTTTTTTATATGAAGCACTCCTGCTAGAGTACCTAGATGTGGTATTCTAGGAACAGAGGCCTCTGTATTCCACTCTTGCCTAACATCAGCTTCCCATGTTAGTCATCTACCTGGTAGGTTCCTTATTTCAATGTAGAGAGGGAGACAGTTCTTCACTGCCTGTACCCCAGTTTATTTTTCCATTAGTCAGTATGAACCTGAAAAATGCTATACCACACCCCTAACTGTTAGATAACTTCTGCTAGAAAAAAATTAATTCCAGGTAGTGCCCAGACAAAGCATTTTGGAAGTTATTGACCTGAAGAAGAAGGTGGACGTTTTTGCTTCTATGACAAAGACATAGACACTTCTATAACATCTGTATTCGGGACTATTCCATCCATTTTAAGAAAAAGCTCCTAAATAAATGACAAGTTTGCCTTTCTGTCACTTGGCAACTTGAAGGCAGGTTTCTTCATACTTTTTTTGTGGGTTGTTTTTAGACCTATGAAGGTTTGTAAAAGTTATGCTTTCTTACCTAAAATAAATAGTAAAAGAAAATAATTTTCTGAAAATTAGATGATTTATACAGCCTTGATACAAAACCTACAAACAGGTGTTTTGTAATTTCTCCTTAGTGCACAGCAACGCAGGTAGCACAATATACAGTGTGTTGAAATGCATTTAGGCCTAGGTCTTAAGAACACGTATTTAAGTTTTACTTGTTAATATCTATGGCAATACATACTTGTGTAAAGTTGCTCCTGAGCATGAAAGTTTGCAGAATGAGGCCCTGAAGTCCCATTAGAAAGTGTGCTGACAACACTACAAGCATCAATTCATATGTTCATGCAGTGCAAAGCAGAGGATTTTCAGGGTGCATTGTTTATATGATAAAATCCCCTAGCCAAAAAATTTGGAAAGAAAGCCAAGAATATCCAATATAACACAACATTGTATTCCATTTTATTGTGCTGTTTAAACTGGGAAAGAAGTATAGCTCATTTAAACAACTAAATATCTTCTCCTCTCTCTCCACCCCATCACTAGATCCTACTCTTTCTCAGTCAGTTTTACTAGGCTGTAATTTAAAACACACAGCAAGCTGGCACTTTAGAAAAATATTTCTCGAGACATGAAATACTGCATTACAGTGAGTCTGGGAACCTCAGGTTCGTCCCCAGGGGACAAACTCATTGCTATGAAACAAATGCTAATGAAATCAAATAGACTGTTACGTTGGCAGAAAACAGACACGTGGAAAATGTGGCTTATTGTGTTGACTGTTCTGCATAACAAAGTTGACAGCACTGCCTGTTCCTAATAAATATTACTCTAAATATGCAAACAGATGTGTTTACAGTTGCCTTTAAACTGCTCTGTAAAAGAAAAAAAAACCTATTGACAAGCAGTTACCAGACTCCTATCACATAACTGTCCTGTTTTCACAATTCAGTTTTCATTTATTGAAAGGAACAGTTATGCAATTGGTGGATATAGCAGGAACTCTGCAGCTATGGGAAACTGCTACTTTTGTTATAAATCTCCTGCTTTGATGCCTAGGTTCTGCGTGGAGTCGATGAACTAAGCCATGAGGCTGGCTTTTCTCTTCGTCCTACTGCTGCCAGCATGCTTGGCCAAGCCGTTCCACCAGCAGGGCCTCTTTGACTTTATGCTGGAGGATGAAGGGTCGGCCGATATGCCTCCGACGGATGATCCTGTCATATCTGGATTTGGACCAGTGTGCCCCTTCCGCTGCCAGTGCCATCTTCGCGTGGTGCAGTGCTCTGACCTAGGTAAGCCCAAGAGTATCTATCTAGCCGCGGGTTTGAAGACGGGACGGTGAGGCTGCTGCGCACTGCCACTCCGTAACTGGGCTTTCAAAGAAATATGCTACACTTACCGTTAACTAAAATAAGCTATATGAAGTAGGCCATAAAGCCCTGACCAGGTGAACATTTGTTGTGACCATGAAGAATGTTTGATTTTTTAACACACATTTTGTGTATGTGCATTTCATTTGTTCTTTGAAAGACCACAGATTTCTGTTGCAGAGGAAATAACTTTTTAAGGGCATTCCTTCAGATGCATATTAAATAAATTCAGTGAGGTCAGATGTGGGGATGGAAACATTTTAAAAGGTTCTAAATTGCATGGTCCAAGCTCCAACACCCTTAATCATCCTGTCTAGTACCTCAACATAAAAACCATCCCATTTCCATTGGAATACATGAGCATGGAATAACCAACCCTGAATCATATATGCTGGAACTAGCTCTTTGGAGGAAAGAGCTTGGAAACACTCCAAAACAATGAACACATTTTGGAGCTCCTCATTAAATATGTTAGACGCTGTTCAAGCTGAAACCATGAGAACCTTTCTCACAAACTCCCCTTACTCCCTCACGTACAAGGGCTTGTCTGCACAGTCAGACCAGCAGGATGTGAAGCCACGCCTGCCATCACTGTATTTGACTTTCCCATGCAGAGAGCTCAAGTAATGAAGTTGACTTCAGTGAGACTGCTCTTGATTTAAGCCAGTATTATTCAGTCTAAGTCAGTGCAGAAAATCAATTAAAGTTGGTTTTGCTCACAAGGAAATTAGGCAATTTATTCAGTGGTCAAATAACTTCTCTTATGATGTTATTTTTTTAAAGAAGGTCTTCTCTTAGCTGTTCTAGCATATAACTGGGTGTTACTATTTTCCTGTGTTACAGTATTGGCTTTGATAATTACTGTAAATCATGGCACGAATCCACCAATTAGGACCTGGGTCTCATTGTGATGGGTGTTGTATAATTACAGAAAGGAGGGGAAAACATTAGTTATATCCCTAGAAACTTCTGTGAATTCATTAAAGCAAGCCACATAATTGCGCAACAGATATGTTTGGCAAAGACCCAGAGAACAATGCAAGCCAAGTTGCACAAATGAGCACAGACTAACCTAGCCATGCATTCATAAAGCTTTCCCAGTACTGTCCCTGTTGAAAGATACTTTCTTTTTACCATTTAGGTACCAGATAGTAGCAAACATGGGGTGGGGAGTGGGGAGGAGGTTGCCTCACATACCATGAAGGTCTTAGGTTTTATTGTTACAGTGGTTAACGCTGATGGAATGTAAGTTATTTTGGGAACTTGTCCCCAGTCTGCTTCAATTCTTCAGAATGTAGGGAGTTTTTACTTGGTAAAAAAGTAGAGATATTCACACAGGGACCCTTTGTTGCTGTACTTGCTCCTGTGTTCGTTCAGTTCTCCTTCACACACACATGGTTTCCAAAAGTTTGCACTACAGTCTCCTGCCTACAGATGCTTCTGGTTTAATAGAGTCCCATACTGACAAGGAGACTCAGAAATACAGCAATTAAGGCCCTGGGTCTGCATTTCCCAGATAATTTTGAGAGGGGTGATAAGAAAGAGATATATTTTGAGCTTAGTTTAAACACACATGCTGCAGATACTGCAAGGAAAAGATTGTGCTTTTGAAGTGGCTGGGCTGATAACATCCAGCCTCTGGGCAAGAAGGAAGAGAGATCTCCCTTGGCTTAAAATATGCAGCCCTGAAAAATAAATAATATTTCCCTGGCAGAGCTCAAGGAAGTAATAACCATTCAGAGTTTCCCAGACTTGGCATTAAGTTTCATCCATCCTGTCACATGAGGCTGTGACAGCCTCTGATGGGTCATGGCCCAAGTGGGAGGCTCACCAGGGTGCAGGTCCGGTGCCACTCCTGGGACAGGACAGCTGTGTCTTTGCTCGCAGGCAAATCTGCCCTCTGCTCTCCTCTCCTCTAGCTGTGAACCAATTTCTGTGTGACTCAGACTCAGACAAAGTCACATTTACCCACTGACTTGAGGAAAGCTAGGAGCTGAGGAAAGCTAGGAGCTGGTCCCAAGAGTTCGAAGTTTTGTTGTAAACTGTGGAGGTCCTGCCAGGATGACCTAGCATGCTCCTGGGCTCTGGGATGAAGGGTGCTTGGGATGCAGTGATCAGGAAGGAAATGTGCACACGGGAGCCATGAAACCAGCAATGAGATTTCCACCTCCCTGCAAACCACCGCTCCTGGCCCGCCTCTCCTTTCAGCTCCAAGTTAGCCCTCTCCCTCCCCCAAAATTATCAAATTTAGTCATCCCATCCCATGAGCACTAATTGAAGAAAAACTGCAGGCAATAACAAGACTCCCCCCGGGGATATATTAAGAGCTTACTAAATTAAGTTCCACAAAGGAAGGTTGAAATCTGGATCAGGATCCTTTCTTCCACTCACTCTCTGGCACGGAAGGAGAGCTCTTTACAGTCCCGAGCCCCTGGGTGCAGAGGGCATGTCAGAGCAAGGCATCTGGGGAACCCTAAGGTGGGCTGCTAATGGAGAGGTCTCCTCCTCCTCAGCATGCTTCTTTTGGAGCCCAAAGGAGCATTTGCTATTTGTAAACTCTAGCTTTGTAAGGAGAAAGCCAAGTGTCTTATGTGAATAAACCACAGAGAACTATCACATCCAGGGTCCAGAGATCAGGTTTTCCCCTTGTCTCATGAGCACTGGATGGTAATAATAATAATAAAAAAGTATCCAAATTCAATAAAAACGGAAAAAAAAAAAATGCCCAGTGGTCCAATTACGCTCTTGTCAGCTGAATTTTTGCATTCCTGTACTTTTAAACTTCAGTCAGATCTTCCTAAGCACATACCTCTGAATTAATTTATTTTGCCTCCAAGCCAAGAGCTGAGTTAGCAGGAAGGAGAACTCCATCTTCTCACACCCCAAAGAAGAATTCTCTCTGAGCTGCGGTTACTGACAGATTGAGAACAGAGCCCCATGTGCCTACCCTATATGAGATGTATTACCTTTGTGCAACAGGCTCAAGGATCTCATCAAGGAAGGCCACTGTGGTATCTTTACAAAAGCATTACCTTTTCTGAATCTTCTAAAAGGGAGCCACAGGTTCACTTTTAAATCATGCCTTAGTATAAGACATTACCATGCTATAGCCAGACTTTCCATAGAAATTGTAAATTTTTTCCTCATTAGCACACACTACAGGTGGGGAGTAGCTGATATAGCTTGTCAGACGCAGCTCTTCATGTTTTAAAATCATAAATACAGGGAAAATGTGCAATCAGGTGGCCAGGCAAACATGCCTGTAAAAGCCCTAGCAAGGATTCAACGTTCCATTTAAAGTCTCATCCTCCCGAAGGGAATCTCAAGAAAAGGTTCCTCCCAGAGCGCCTGGTAGGCAGGAGGACACATCTGTGATTACTCAGCCCTGCAGCAGATGCAGAATGCTCCATAAGCAAGTTCGGAAGTGATGGTCAGAGCTTTATTTCACCTTCAGATAAGTTTGACAGCCCCTTATGAAGTGAGCAGTGCCTGTTGTCTGCAGGATGCAATGAGATCGCCTTCCTTGGAGACTTCACAGGATGCAGGGGGGTCCCTCCAGCCCTCTTGCTGTGAGTGTCCATGGAGGTTTTGTGGTCTCCGAAAGGTGTGCGAGAGATGGATGTCAGAAATCAAAGTGCAAGCACTATTAGAGTGGAGTTTTACTCACAGCTCAGAAATGCAGGGTTTCTCCAGCTGTAAAGTAACGAACGGTATATTAAAGCTCAGCATGGGTGTTGGCGCGTGTGTTTGAAAAGCACTTTGAGATCAGTGGGTAAAAAGCTCACATATATGTAAAGCATTATTCCAGGGATCCAGTAACATGAGGCAGTTTATTTGAACACATACAGTGTCTGAACTGTATTAACTGATGGCTCTTCAACACCTGAACCATAGTAACATGACAACAGCTAATTTATTTGTTGACAAAAGATGATTTATCTCCTTGTATAAAATCTTCCAGAAATATCTGAACACCCATTTGCTGATCATGGCTCCATATGGGAACCTCATCTCTCACTATAAAGGAAATTATCTCCTTTGGGATATACCTTGATTTGCACTTCTGTTGTCAACATAAAACCTTTTTAAAGAACAATAATACTTACCACATTGTTGATCAGTCTCAGCCATTTTATAAATTAAAGAAAATAGATAGGATTACTTACCATTGTACACTTAGCTTTAGAATCCCTGCCATAATTTGAAAGTTTACCGACCTTCAAAACGATAGTTTTTAAAACTAAATGTTTAGCTCAAAATCTTACAGCTTTCTAAAGATATAATAAGAGAAAGCATGGATCCTTAGATGTCCAGGCATTAAAAAATATAATTTTTAAATCAAAGGTTTTGTTAATTTACATTGTAATTGCTGAGACTTTAGGACAAGTTATTCCATCTTTTATGCATTTTTTCCTTCTAAAAATAAGGACTAGAGACTTATTCCTTTTATGTTTAATAAAAGCTGAGACTCTTCTGAAGTCACCTGACCTCAGGGGTGACAGCACGAGAGGAAATGACTTCAAGTTGTGGCAGGGGAGGTTTAGACTGGATATTAGGAAAAATTTCTTTACTGAGAGAGTGGTGAGGCATTGGAATGGGCTGCCCAGGGAGGTGGTGGAGTCACCCTCACTGGAGGTGTTTAAGGAACATGTGGATGAGGCATTGTGGGACATGGTTTAATGGGCATGGTGGTGTTGGTTGATGGTTGGGCTTGATCTTACAGGTCCTTTCCAACCTGAGTGGTTCTGTGATTCTGTGATTTAACAAAGATGTTATCAGTAAAAATGGAACCGTGAAATCTGGGAACGTATATTGTCATTTATACTGAGAGTAGCCTCTGAATCACAATACTTAAATCTGAAGACCAAATACCTTTTTGAACAACATTCTTTAACCAAATATAACTTATGTTGTCATCAAACACAAGTCATTGGGCTTTTCATGTGCTAACTGCATGAATTATAATACTCTAACATTTTGAAGATCTGACAGGGGGATGTATATGCAGTATTACAGGTGCTATCTGTAATATAGGAATGATCTCAGGTGATGTTAGCTATCTAAGAGTCACCTGGGCCATGGGGAGAGTTAGGCAGCTGCCCCACCGGGCAGTTCATCCAGTCTAAGGTGAATGCCAGTGACAGAAAGGATACATCACTCTTGGAGAATTAAAGTGCCAACACAGGGCCTCAATAACCACTCGAGGCTATACAATTTACTTTCAGATTAATGAAGTTGTGTGTGATAAAATTAAAGCATGGAAAAGATAGACTCATGCTAGCAGCATTATTTTGGAATAAATTTACTATGGATTATTAAAATTTTTGTATATATTCAGCTTAGATACAGTTTTTTGGCATGCCTTGGAAATTAAAGGAAGCATGAATTAAAGCCCTGTACTCGGTACATCCTGAAAAATTAAGTCAAGAACTCAATAATTAGAAAACACTCCTGAAAATTGGTCAAGAAAAAAATCTATTGGCTTGGATATAGGCTGCTTTATATTAACAAAAAGTCATTACCTTTTGCCAGTTCAACAGTAAAAGACAGGCCTTGTTGCATCGCAACCTAAATTGCTGGTGCTCCAGTTCCAGTTGATAAACATGATTCTAGGTGAAAATTAATCCACTCTAAATACATCCCTTCTTTATTAGCTGCTTACTCCAGGGTAACAGTTACCAACTCTCTGTGTGTTCTTCCTGCCCCCTGCCACCCCTCCCCCTTTTTTTTTTTTTTAAGATTTATTTGCTTGCTCCAGACTAGGAAATACCTTTTAAGAAAGCTTAGTGGTTAAGAAAGCTTAGTGGTGGGAATGGAAATCCTGACTGCCAAATCCAAGTGATACAAGAAATAACTGTTTTCTGGTTTGCTATGTGACAAAGGTTCATTTCTAAAATTTCCCAATGCACAAATAAATAGCTAATATACAGTTATTAACATGTGAGTCAATTATTATAAGTCATAGTAGGTAGTTGTAGTGCTTAAAACATACTAAATAATCACTGCTGACACCTACTAGTGTTATAGACATCTATAGTATGTGTATCCTACCTGTACTTGGTAGGACATATAAAAGACATATTTAAAATCTATCTGTGTTTTCACAAGATAAAGTCTGTGCTATTCAACTGCAAAAGGTTCCCAGCCAAGTCTTAGGAATAACTAAAGAGTCCAAAGACTCCTTCACAGTGTTCACTGAGAACCCACTGCCAACAGGGAGGAGACCTAAGAATTTGGGTCTTATGTGAAGCCACCAATGATAACAGCAAGGAGCTGCCAATACTATCATCCAGCTACTGAGGAAAAATCTTGCAGAGTCCAGTTACCATGGTATTTAGAAAAAAGTCTAGTTTTAAGCAGATTTTCGAAACACCTCTCTAACCCAGATTTGAGAGTATCCCCTCCTTATCAGCTTTGGACTCACTGGACTGTACTTTAGCTGTGTCTTGGATCTGTCATATGATTAACAAGAAGTGGGTTAAAAGAAGATAATCGGGTTACAGCAAAAAAAAAAAAAAAAAAAAAAGTGTTTTTCTGAATATACTTGTATCTTTTTGTAAAGGTAAAATCTAAGAATATATCCTTCAAAATACATTGCATTTTTTTTTTTTTTTCTTTTTTAAATATTTCTCCTGCTTTACATGCCTGGCCTGACAAACAATATTGACAAATGCTGGAATTCTAAGTCTCTTCAATGATATTATATTTAAGACCTCATTTACACAGAACATTATTGTCCTTTACACTATGAAAGGAAAGTAGATACATGGAGTAGAACTTGCTCATTGGCTTCTCTGCAAGCAAAGAGATGGAAACAATGAACACAGACACAAAGGGACTTTAAGCCCAAAGACCATGTCTGCATGGGTTTTTTTGGAGGTGTTGGGGAGGTTGAGTTGTAGTTTTCAACTTATGGGACTCAAACAGCGGATCCTGTTGTTAGCAGGGTTACATTTGCCATATAGGCAACTCTACTGACTATTGACTTCTTAGGCAGTCAATGGGGAATGAGAAAGGCGAAAAGCAGTATTTAAAGAATTGGTGTGCTCTTAAGTGAGAGGGCACCCAAGAGAGCATCCCATACCAGCTTTGTATTTGTTTCCGGGGATCTGTTTGAGTGCTTGGAGTTGCTACAAAAATCTGCTAAGGAAAGGATGCTTGCAGTTTTCATTTCAATAAGAAAAGGAATGCAATAAATACTTGTATTTAAAAAACAGTGGAAACAAGAAACCTTTCCTGCCCATCTAATTTCATGACAACTTTAGGGATTTAATGACAAAATAACAGACAGACAGATTATTTATAGAAATGCTACAGCATTTAAAACATGTGCAAGTGTTAATGAGGCTACAGTCTGGTTCTGTAACACATCATCAGCACAATAGAAATGTGCAATAGGTCGTCCCAGAACCACTTTCTGCCTGCACTTTCTGCACCACCTAAAATGTGAAAGCCTAGGACGACCTCAGTTTCTATGCTGAAGTGCATGTTTTCACTTCTACTGCTCCAGTGTGGGCCTCGGAAACCAAACAGGCTCTCAATGAATTAATATTTTAGAGTGACATGGAAGAAGAGTGTTTGTAGTGGTGCAATAATCAAACTCTGATGAATATCTCTGCCTAAGAGGTGTAGGAGCAAAGACCAAAGTGAGATAGACAAACAGGACTAGAAAGCTGTTATCATTCAGCTCTGATGCCATTTTTTCAAATAAGTTCGACTAGGTCTTCAGCTTTGATTTCCACACTTTCAAATTGGGAAACCTGTACTAATTTTTACCACTGGGAAGTAAGAATGGGAAAGGAAAAGCGAACAGTGCTAATAAAATTTGTATAGCAGCAGCAGCCCAGGAAACAAAACCAGACAGATACTAGATGCTGAGCAGATAGTAGAATAAAAATGAAAGAGGAGAAAGCCAATGGAAGAAGACCAGGAAGGGAGACATGATAGGAACACCTTTGAGAAAAGAATGGATAGTATGAACACGGAAGAAAAAATCTTGCTTTTTCAAGGGAAGCTGTAACAGAAATGGCTAGAAAAGGAGATCTACAGAAAGTTTCAGACATAGGAAGAACTTAATATAATGATTGAATGAAAATATTGCTGTTTTCAGGGTTAGGGGGCAAAATTTATTTTCTCTTCTTTATTCTCTCATTGCATGGTGGAGAGTTTACATCCTTTGGACTGGAGGAGATGACTGTTACAGTAATAGCTGACCTGAGGCAGGTCTATCACTAAATGACTAACAAAATAAATAGAATCATAGAATGGTTAGGGTTGGAAGGGACCTTGAAGATCATCTAGTGCCAACTCCCCTGCCATGGATAGCAAATAAGTAACAGCCAAATTATCTAAGAGTTATGAGGATATATACAACATCATCTAGTAGAAAGAGAGAACAAGCAGGTCTTCAGATTTCCCGGTTCAGTCAGGAAATTCTCTCTCAACATTTATTCAGATGTTATTCACTCTGTCCAGACACAGTCACAGGGGCTCCTTCCATTGTTTGCTTGCATGAAAGTAGATTGAAAATAATCCTAGATTTATGAAGAATGGTCATGTTATGTTTAGAAGTACCCGAAATAACCAGCAACATATCTCTGCCCTCGGGTCATAGTAAAACAAGGGCTGTGCAATGACCGTGTGGTCAGAACAGGAAAGGGTAAGTTTACTTGAAATCAGAGAAGATCCCACTCAAATGACTCTTTATGGCTACTCCATTATGTTAGTGCTAATTCTGGTAAATTCCAAAGTAAAGATTGAGAAAGCTGTCCTTAAATTGGCTGCTGCTTAAACTGCAAGTCGGGCAAACATCAAAATATATTACTCTAAGCAATCATTCAAAATAGAATTTGTTAGATAATACTCATTTTTCTGAGTCACTGAAATTCTCTCTTCTGACTACTGTAAATACTCATAATAAATATTTCACCTTAATGCATGAGTACTCATGCACATCTGCATTGCATCCACTTTGACTAAAGCCATTATGCACACGGTGTTGGCAGATTGTGCGAATCACACAGGACAGTTGCTCTTCTCTGATGGGATGTTTTAAGTCTGTAACCATGACAGAAATGTAAAGCTGGCAATTCTAGGAGTTCAGAAAACTCATATTTGATTTTTTTTTTTTTTTTTACTTAATGTCCTATTCCCTGAAGTCTCATGATTATTTCAGAATATTTTTCTGCCTTTCTAAAATACTTCTGTACTTCTTGAGAAGGTATATACCTTTCAGACCTTTGAAATTAAAAGTCAGTTAGAAAGAACACAGAAATGGAAGTTGCTTGAATTTTTGTATCAAGAATATATCTTGAAACATCTTGAAAAATCTCTTAGGTATTAGCTTTCAGATCCAGGAGGCTGAATCTATCTCTACCAAAAATGTGACTAGCATTGAAAAATAATTTATAACATCTGTAGCTAGCAATATCCGTTATATTTTGAAATATGCATTCACTACACAGAGAGGGTGGAAATGGAAAAGAGCAGTTACAGGAATGCACTCATTTTGAAGCCTTTGTTAGGGCCTTCATAATTCTTAGTACTATCATAATGGAGAATTATGCATTTGATCATAATAAGTGTGAATTTGTTTCTGTCTTTCTATATTCCTCACACTGTTTTGAGAAGCAATGTTCTAAATGTTTGGAAAAAAAACCAGTGTAGTAACATGTTAGTAGGTCTACCTTTGTGAGAGGCTGCTTCAGCAGGGGATGGAGTTCAGTTTCTTGTTTTTTCCTATAGGAAGGGTCAAAGGTATACAAAAATAATAATCTGTGATAAAAATAAGTCAAAATGGATCTTAATGGAACATGACTCTTATAGATTGTAGAGCTGAAAGCAAGTCTGAAAAATGGTTGTGAATAACCTTTAAAAAGATGTATTTTAAGTCTCATGCATTCCAATGGACATAGCCTTTTTTATTGCTTAGAGAAATCACATGAGATAAATAATTCTCTATATTTTTTGTTTTTTTTTTTTTTTTTACCACTGATTTCATAGCAAGTGAGGGGAAATTGGAGAATAAACTTTTACTTTGAAAGTGTGGGAGAGAAGGAGGCTGTAGAGGCTTCTCTGTAAAGGAAGACAGTTGTTTCTTATTTTATGGATGGTAGGATGCAAATAATGACATTACTCCTATTTGCAAATCCCACACAATAGAGAACAAATTTCCAGTAAATACTGAAGTACATCACCCGGGAAAGCATCAGTGAACATTTCTAAGTCAAATCCTTCAAATCCTTCCTGTAAGCTCCTTGCCATCTCCAGAATGGATTCCTGGAGTCCTGTTATTTTCCATGACTAAATATCCTGACCCCCCAGACTTGCCATTCACCTCATTCATCCCAGAGGCCACTCAGGGCATTACTAAGGGCATTCACCCCCGGGAGAGTTCCTGCCTGTCAGTGGGATGTGGCTGGGAGCAGGGGAGAGCAGGCAGCAGCGCGCATGGGCAGC
>KL279247.1:0-20977 GCA_000699545.1 Podiceps cristatus | reverse complement strand
GACGGTACCTGATTTAATTCCTGCACACTGCAACAAGAACACAACTGTCCTGATCTCTGTCAGGAGAGTCACTCTGGTAGCTGCTAAACAGGACATTAAGGGCACCTCATTAAATGATTGTCTAGAAAAGGGGAAAAAAAAAAAAATCCGAACAAAACCCAACATCATCACCCCCCCCCCCCTTAACAAACAAACAAAACCCCAAAACCCAAAAATCCCAACATGCCTTCTTCACTTTAAAGAGCGACGGTGTGTTTCCTGACAAGGAGCAGCTAACATGCAGGCACCGGGGGGAAGGAGCTACTGGGAAGTATTATTACTGAAAACCATCATCAGGATTTTGGAATGCCTCCCTAAAATTAGACAGCCTTCCTAAGAAGTGCTCAAATGCCAAGCAAGCCGCAGAGCACCAGCATGCCCATCTACCTGCAAGGCAGCAGCACACGTCTCCCTCAGAAGGCCACGACACAGTCTAGGACAGCAGTCAGCAACTTCCATAATTCAGAGAAGATGACGTTTTGCAGTAACGGCTACAAAAATCCCATGGTTAAATGACTCTACGTCCATAATGTTTAGATACTTTTGACAACACAGAAATAAATGTTTTTTCTTTGAGACAAGGAGCAGTATTTAGATATCAACCAAAAAACCTTACTTTAAATATGTTAAGAGAATGGTTCTACCAATAGAGTTCTTTTTGTTTAAAAGCTATAGAGATCTTCACAATGATATAAGTAAGGTCTCCAAGCATTTAAGATGAGATTTATTGAATGCTATTACTAATCAGATGGCACACTTCACTCAGTTTCAGTAACCCTGACAATCCTCATCTTGTCACTGCTTGTACTCAAGAACTTCAAGAAAAAGAGAGCGAATGCAGCAGTATGCCCATGAGGTTCTAATTTTTAGGAACAATGAATTTCCATCTCAAAGGCTAGGCAGACCTCCTACAATGTCCAAAAACAAAAGGCAATTTTTCAGCTTGATTCCATAGTGAATAAATGTGAAATTTAAGGAGTTCTCTGCAATTTTTAGGTGTGGTTATTTGCATTTGTTCTTCATCGTCTAAAATAGCTTAAAATAAATTGCTTTGAGCACAGACAGAACAAAGAATTCCTCATCATTTTGATATGAGCCAAGCTTCCCTAAGCAGAGCTCAACTTTATCTACTCAGACTAACGCGGTAACATGTCAATGAAACATTCACCTTTTTATAAAGGGATTCTGTTAAATATGAAACAGAGATTTTTTTTCTACAACCATTCTCCCTACACAGACACATACCCTATGTAACACAATAAATCAGTTCAGGTGGAGGAAGACACACATAATGGGAATGCAACCAAGTTTTGGTCCACAGATATGACACTTAGATATCCTCCAAAGCACCATCTTTCTCCTCCAGAACAGAAAAATATGCTATTTTGTAACAAGATAAGAAAAATGACAGGAATTTGGATGTGTACCATGATAAAAATATGAAGGAAAAAAAGCCCAACTTATCAACAGAGAACAGTAAAGAGTTTTCATGTTTGTTTATTTTAGTAAACTGGGCTGCCTTAAAACTATTTTCAATTTCTTTGAAAGAAAACCACTTGACTAACCCTCCAGTACTGTTACAAAAAAGCTGTAGGATAACTTCAGCTTGCAACAACTTATGTACGACTGATTAAAGTGCTGCTTATAACCATCTAAGCAGAGTGGAAGTTTTGAAAAAAACCTGACTACCCCCCAAGCTCAATCTAGGCATTCCCACGAAAACAAAGCTGGAGAAAGAGATAACATATTTACAGCACAGCAAGGTCAAACTGAACACCTTTCAGATTAAGTCTGTAATAGATACATACAGGTTTTCAGACTAACAATTGTGGACTATTAATAAACTCAGCTGCATGATGCTATTATAGACCATAAAAGAAATTTTCATCTTGAACGTACTACAGCACAAAAAGCAGCATAGGCATTTGCAAACAGGAGATGCTATCAAGTGGCACACAGTTCTTAAGATCTGGGCACTTAATTTAGGTCCCTGAAGGGAGCCAGTCTTTTCTGAAAATCTGACCTGTTGTGAATAAAGAACAACACTGAATTTAAGCCTAACTCTACAAGACTAACAATCTTTGCCAAATAAAATAAAGTAGCTTCAGAAATCTTCCCTGTCTTTTACCTCAATGAAGTACAAGTTTACTGCCTATTTTAAACCGCTTCAACCTAACCAAGGGTGCTTGACCTTTTCAGTCAAGCATACCACGTATCCACTCTGACATCAAGGGAAAGTTGTATACCAAGGGCCCTGCCACATAAACAGAATGATTTGCATGGTCAGCCTGCATGTGTGAAGTAGGGCTGACACCTCTCAAAGCACCAGAGCTGTTGAGGACACACTGCAGCATCAAATGCCCCCAAGAAATACTCTTGAAGCCACACATTTCTGCTCATGCTTCAGAAAAAAGCCAAATTCCTCTGTGTGTGTGTGTGTGTGTGTGTGTCTTTTTTACAGACAGCTTGGTAATGAAGATAAAGCTGCACATTATACAGGCTGTCTTGAGAGATGAAGATCTTTCACGGCTATCACCCTCCTTTAGAAGCAACGAGACAGGAACTTACTTGCACATATTTTAAGTGCAGACTGTGAGCCCACCACGAGCAGATCCCGCTGTTAGCAACTGCAGAGATGCAGTGTCCCAGGTGAACAGTCTTGGGCAGGCAACAGGCTGCTGGTTGGTTTTATGTGACCAAATCCTGGCTCTGGGTCATTACCCAAACAGAAAATGCTGAGGACAAACTCTTCCTTTCAGAGTTCTAAAACTCCACAGAACCTGCAGAATCATTTCTGCAGGTCTGAACTTCCTGTAGACATAGCATCGCATCAAACAGAAGATTATTAACCTGACACAGTGCAACTCTAAAAAAGGTCTTCTTGTGGGAGAGGACAGTCTTGTCAAGAACTCAGCAGCCAGCAAGAGTAACAGCTCTTTCGGTGTCCTTGAGAAACAGTTTTAAAAATAATGAACTAGATGTGGGATACAGATCACAAAATTTCTGTTTATCGAGGAGATCAATCATGTCTGCTGTTAAATCACTTTCAGGGAGGAAACAACACTAAAAGGATTACACACACATCGTATTTTCATAGAAAATGAAAACCTCTACTTCTTTCTAGGTAAGAAGACTACGGAGAGATGATGACAGGCATTCAGAGTTAGGCAGAAAAATCTCTAATCCTACTTCCTTTGTCATCATCTTAAGAGGACAAACAACTCTAAGAAGAGCAATTCCCTGTTGCTCATTTGAATAAAAAATGGTGTTTCTGTGGGTCATTAGCATTTGTCACATTTCTATAGCACTATTTTTTTGGCCACCTGCCTGCTCCATATGGAGAAACCAAGACTGTTACTAAGGTTTTATGCTTCTAGTGTCCACTAGGGCAGTTCTAGCAGAGTCTTCACTTACACCCTACAAAAAATTCATATCTTTTCATTATAACTATGACTGGTTTCTCCCTGGGAAGATGCTAGAGATGCTAGGATTTCCCTCTGGAAAACCACTAGTTCTGGATGCACGCTCCAGAACTACTTTAGTAACTTAAAAAAATCTCAAAGACATGCAATAGTACTGTCCTCTGAATAAGGACTACTAAGTTAAGTTCATGTTCATGAGCACCTTCTGAAAAATTGTATTCCGCAAAAGTCCTAGAAATACACTTAGAATCCAAACTGCTTTCTATAGAGTGTGTAACACAAGCTATAGTGCATTGTAAAAAGACTGATTTTGGGAAGCATTTCTGTTAAGAAACAAAACATACATTCAAACTTCCAACTTCAACTCTTGTAATTCTTTAAATAAACTGAATTTAGAATACTTACCTAACCATGTTGCAATAAGAACAGAATCAATTCCCTCTATGGGTTCACATATTCTAGCGACTACTGGATGTATTTGCTGTGACAGGTAGTACTGAGTATCAATAACAAGGTTGTCTTGCTTTTGCAACTGTTCTGGAGCATATGCTCGCTGGCTGGCACTGAGATCCGATCCATCCTAAGACAGGAGACATACAAAACAAAGTGTGAAAAAAGTAAAATCCACATTCAGCCTATACAAAGGATTAAGCTTCAAATATCATGTATTATTTAACACAAAGTTGTTACACAATCACTCTCTTTTGGTCGATTTATTATGCATCCAATACAAATCCAGCAGTAGTAAAAAAAAAAAAAAATGCATTGCTGATGCTGGCATCAACTAGCAAGTTCAAGAATGTAAATCCAGCTTGTATTATTGCAGCCTACACGTGCAAATCAGTAACAGTAGACAGAGTAAACAGTCCCATCTGTCAATTCTCAAATGCACAATGAAAACACATTGTAACCATCAGCTCAGTTAAAAATACACGGAGGGCATGCATTTTGGATTCACTTTGTACTTAACTAGCATTATCATTTTGCACAACAAGCAAATTCTAAGTCGTGGATATCAAAACTATATCTGTTTTGCTAGGAAACAGTCTTTGATTCTATAAGGAAACAAATAGAATGAATGGTCGGCAAATGGACTGTCATTCGTTGGCATGCGAATAAATGTCAGAGGCAATAGTACTGATTTGGAAGAGCAAATTCTGAAATATTTGGAAATACTGAAAGAAACACATGGTAACATCTCAAGCCAAGAAAGAAACACCACATGGAGTTTAGAGTATACATTACATTATCCCCTAACTTGAAAGAGGAAGACAAGGAGAAAATAATTCAATTTGGGAAGGCAATAATTAAATAGAAAACAGTATTCATGGAGGAATTAAGTATCAACTCTAAGAAGATGGCACTCTTCTGAAAAACATAACTTATTCAGTCTATAGAATCATATTCCCAGTCTACAACTACACTAGGAAATTTTATTTTTAATGTGTATCAAAAAATCTTAGATCAGAACTTAAAGTAGTATTTTAGCAAGCATTCAGTAATAGAAGCAAACCCTAACAGGGATGTGGGGAGGAGGAGTACCACAGTTTTGGGGTTTTTTTTTGCTACGTACAGTCTCTTTTTTGCCTTTTTTACAGCAAAATAAAACTAATGCATTAACATATGGCACCTTCATTTTTCAGTTAAGACGAGCTACTGGCTTCAATAGGGTCAGCAACCATGGACTGAAACCCCATCACTAATAAAGACAGACTGCAAGCCATTGGTCCCTCCTACTCCTTTCAAACAACTTAGTATTCAGAACAAAATTAATTTAGGACTATTCAGCTCATCCAGCTGCTTTGCAAAAATAATTACAATGCAATTCCTTCAGCTCCCTTCTTTCAACAAGTACATTCTTCTCTTGTATTGTGTCACTGCTCAGCCGTAACCATGGCCCAACTCTCAGAAGTCTTGGCAGCTTTGTCACACCAGGCTAAGAACTCTCAATTAAATAAAAAACAGTATCTTTCAGTTTTTAATGATGAAGGAGCTGAAATAGTGGTCCACTGTAGAAGTCACATTGCCCGATCCAGCAGTTTGGCGTAAGAGATCCCTTGGTCCATCTAATCTAACCTACACTATTTTTTTTTTTTTTATTAGCAAATCCGAAGTGGAGTATGTATTTGTGAGATAATGATAAGCATTTATATGATAAACACCTGAAAACAGGAAGTTTCTCAAATTTACCAGTCTATCCAACAGAGGTACTGCCAGATCCAATGACTATGAATTGAAAGGCACAGGTTGAGACTGGAAATAACAATGACACTATTTAACCATCACCACCAATTAGCTTTCCAAGAATGACAGGTTCTTCACCACCAGAATGTTGTTCTCCTTAAAACAAAGACTGGATATTTTCCTTACAAATAAGTTCCAGTTCCAAACAGGAATCAATTCAGGGAAATGTTATCAGCCACTATATGGAAATAGTCAGATGAGCTCAGCTGATCACAATGGTTCTTTCTAGCTTTATAAAACTAAATTTAGTACAGAAAAATGACTATTTTAAACTATAACATAATCTCACTACAAAGAAATGCCAAAACATTTTTTCCAGGAGTTGAGTTGGTTTTCTTTGCCATCTCTCAACACGATACCTAATATTTAGCTATAAATAAAGACATTTTTACCTGACAAATGATATATGACACTGTGTCTCCTGCCTTCACCTTTCGTCCTCCTTGGGAGTTTATCCACATGGCAACATGCACATGTGGCAAGCTTTTTTTGTCAGGATAATCCTGTGGATCTTTTGTCAACGCCTAAGAGATCAAAGGAGAAAACAAAAACATTACTATGAGAAAAGTATTTCACTTCAGTGATGGATAACTCAGAACTTTAAATGACAAGATTACATAGTAGCTATCTTAATCCACCTACTATTCACAAGTACATTTGCAACACAAAAAAAGTTAAGATGAAAAAATTGTAATAAAGGTATTTTCCAGACATTAAGGTCTAGGTACCAGTCCTTCATACTTTAAACATGTTATTATTAATAAAATGAGATGATGCTTTTACAATTACTGGCTGAAAAAATACATTACATTTAAACCAAAACAGTTACAGATATAATGCGTTTGTTTAAAAATTAAAGCATGTTGAAGATGAAAACATTATGCAAAATGCAAAAATACAACCAGCCAGAGATAACCCTCTTACCCCTGAACCAGTTCAGGTCATAAAGTAAATCTGAATATCAAGTAGTTAAGTGTATCTAACAAGCTCTGTAGCAAGAGGATACAACTGGATTTAAGTATTTCCATGTATCTCATACTATCAAGATTCCACAATGAGTTTTTCCTTTACATGAAATAAAATGGTATGTTTAAATATTTACTGTCATCCCAATTCTTAGAATCAACTTAAATATTTGACTTAATAGTGAATACATTATTTCCCTCCCCTCCCCCCCCCCGTAGTAAAACAAAGGAACATTCAGCATTTAAAGTGAAAATTATTCCATATATATCTTTACTTGGATACTAAGTACTCTTAGAATATTTGCGTCAGAACAATCCTTTTTTTAAGTCAACCATAAAGATCACCGATTTCTCTAACAGTCATATTACAACCTGAACACATTTGATTGATTAACACAGTCTTACAGAGCAGACAGATGTCCAGCAGACAAAAGAAAGACTTTGGATGAAACAACTTTGGGAAATCTCTTCTATGAGAAGCATGAGAGGGGCATGTAATATCCAGTTCATTAGTGAAACACCCCCCCTAGCTGCAGGGGGAGGTTTTTGAAGTTAAAAATACAGGTTTCATGAAAATAAACCAAAAACCACAATGCTGTTTGATAAAACTCCTGTAGGTAAAGCAGAGTACTTTACTCCTTGTTACAGGAAAGTCTTGAATGAGATCTCAAAATTACTGTTAGCATTCTTCTACAGAGCTTTGAAGGGAGATGAACTAACAATAGTATGCTTTTATATGGGTTTTCTAGAAAAATGAATGTTTGATTATTTTCTATTGCATTCTTCAGTTTATATATTTTAAACCTGAAATATAAAATAAAAATTTAGGATAAAACTTATCCTGAAAGCGTGAGCTATCATGTCATTCTCAAAGTGCAGAATCAGTGGGGAAGACAGCAGGATGGGACAAGACACAAAGTTGTTATTCTGAGGAAGCAAGACTGGCCTCCAGCCCCACAAGATATTTTTTCTCATATTGTAAGATCTTTGCAGTATGTTTCATGTTATTTGGTATCTAATAAAATTTCTAGTATTTTGCAGCATCATAAGAATTAAAAATATTTTTATCAGCAGTCAATATATTCAGGAACAATGAAGTTTTTCTAATATGGAAAAGGGATGAGACGTCATTTACCTTGTTTATTTCAAACTGATTTACTGGGATCTGGCCATTGATCACATTTTCTCCGATTTCTATAAGCCGCCTTTGAATATTGTCCACAATTATGTCTCGGGGCTGATCGGAAAGAATCTGACCAATTATATAGCTGTAAAAACAGTCCAGAATGAAGAAAAGCTTAAGACACACAAAGCAAAAACATTACAATAAACACAATCCTCTCTTCCCCTGGGTTACCTCTAGAAATTAAACAGCCTGAGGATAAAGTCTGATACAAAATTTATAGAAATTTGCCAGGATATTTCATGTTGTGTTTTATTTATTTACTTATTTCACTGAAGGCAAATTATTGTAAATAGTTCTAATGTTCAACAGTGATTTGGAATTGTTCAGCGCAACTGGTTTCTATTTTCTGCTCCATTTCATTTTGCAGGTATCTTAAGATGGGGGAGAAGAGAACATATCAAGTAAGCAAAGTCTTGCCTATTTCTGTAAAATGTGGTTGGAAGATATGCCAGCTGCAGAAGAGTTACTCACTAAAGAACACTCTCAAACATTTGTATAGCTTTAATTACTAATACATTCCTAACTTGGAAAAATTTGCTTCTATTATGATGCATCTTTTCTTAGAAAATGCAAGTCTTAAGAACAGTAAGCAAGCATGTGATGTATTTTTACAGATGTAAAAAAGTATTCATTTTTGGATACATTTGGACCACAATTTATTTAAGTTAAGTTTTCAAGAGGCAATACGCAATGTAAGTTGAGTCAGCACCCAGATGACCACCTCTCCACCTACTCTAGTTTTCTTTCTACAGTGCTAAATGTATTATCTCTATTGAATTTAAGTGAGAAAATGCCACGTGCAATGACAATTAATAAATCATCAAACCAATATCCATCTTAATAAAGCATCAGAAGAGTCTCGTTTGAAAAATGAAAGAAAAACAGTCTTTGGGGGAAGGGATTATCTCAGGCTGCACCCAGTGCACTTCCAGTTTTATGAGAGGATGCTGAAAGAGCTGACCACCATCTTTAACCATGTCCGAAAAAAAATCTGACCTAAAACCTATGACTCCCAACACTGATAAGTATAATCTGTTATCAATGCCAAAATGTAATGTTTACATTCTACAAAAAACAGTTAAGATACTCTAATACCGATGCTAGTTACCAATCTGCACTGTTCAGGAAACAGCCACACGGTATCAAACGTTTATGAAGCACCTACTGTTTAAAACAAACCAAAGTGGACAATGCCACAAAGAAACACACTTTCCAGTCTCTTTTGCAAGATCACACCAGTCTCTTCGGACTATATCCAATCCTTTCAGTTCTTGTTTAGTTACGTATTTCCCATCTCCTGTTGGTTCCACTGTCAGAGCAGCGTATTTCTTCTTCTTTAACAGCAGCAAGGACTTAAAGACTCCATCAATCTCGATTTCCAACAACTTATAGAGCTTGTTCACTTCACTTTTGATCTGCAAAGGCACCAACATTAAAACCACATGCAACACGTTAGTAGCTACGGACAAATTTAGTTTCCACCTAAAAGCACATCAAGTTCTAAAACAGGTAACATTACACACTGTGAGTTTGCACACACATTTTAAAGACCCATCAGGTATCATTAATCGTGAAATTAAGTACACAGTAGTAACCATAAGCTACTATTAAAAGTAAGGTTCACCCCTTGGCTTCTTCAGGATTTACAGCTTGGTATATCTACCTCCCTAACAGAGTTGAGTGGGGGCAGAGAAGCATGGGACTGAACGTGACCTTGCAGGGAACTGACTCCAGCCCATTCTACTGGGGCAGCTACTCCATCTGGCCTCTCACGTAAATTAAGCAAACTAGGGATTTCTGAGTAGGGATCCACTTACTGGGAAAAGATAAGAGATGGTCACTTAGACAGAATATGGAAATTGCTTTATAAAAAAGGTGCCTTGCAAAGGCGTTTGGTTGGTTTTGTGGGTTTTTGTGTGAGGTTTTTTTTTTTCTCCTCCCTCCCCCTTTCCTCCCCAAACCAGGGAGGTTGGCGGAAGGGGGTAGGGGATGGGAAGAACTATGACTGCAGACCAGAGCTCTGTGTGTGTATGTTCAGGGAAAAACACATACAAATGGGCAAGTGTTTGTTTATACCCTTCTCCACAATATGCCTACTTTTCTACAGCCCGATTTCTTTGAGAAGAAAAGGTGACATTTTTCTGCACACAGGCTATGTCTTATCCACATACAAAAGCTTGAAATTGCACTTGATACGTTGTCTGAATATAGTACCAAATACCAAGTGGCTCCACATCTCTTCCCTGTATTTTAAGAGGACAGAAGTGCAACAGCTCAGAACAGCACATACCTTCAACAACAAACTTTGGCTCCAGTACACATTCATCAACTTACTGGCTTGGCTATAAGTTTCCCACTTGCATTTTTCTTTCTTTATACATTTTTACTTTACTTTTTTCAACAGAATATCTGCATATCACACCTCAGATGTCCTGTTCTGTCTTCACATGTTCTACTCTTCATTTTCCTTCCTCTACAACTTACTTTCCCTCTTGATTTTCAGTGTCTCCCTATCCATTCTTACTCCTCCACTGTTTCCAGTTCTCTTGTCAGAGACCAACTATGAACTATCCTTTTCTCATGCCTTGCTGAAGTTTTAGATAAAGTTCTTTTGCCATCTAATGCGTACGCTCACTAAGACAGGAACAGTACTTTCAGCATAAAATCTCCATTTTCTATCTAGCTTTGGGCCCACATTACCAGTTTTAACCTTCCTTAAAAATTTTCCATGTATCTGTGTATGTATATGTGTGTAGTTAATTTTTCTCACTTTTTTTTTCTCTCCATTTTTCCTATTGCAGGAACTATCATCACTTTTAATAATCTGTGTCTATCCCTAGGAGTTTCATATCCCCTGTAAAGAACATTTTTCTGTTATTTAAGTTGGTTTTGTTGTCGTTGTTGGTTTTTAGGGTTTGTGTTTGTTTGGTTTTTTTTTTTTAAACAATCAAGTGCTTAAAAATCAGCAACAGTGCAGTAGTGAATGTACTAGCAAATCTAATTCAGAAGGATGCACAGAAAATGAGAAATGTATGAAGTTCTGCCGAGTAATGACTAAAAGAGGCATGGATATAATGGGAGGTAAAGGGCGGGAGTGAACACAACTAGAAATCTGTGAGACAAGGCATTAGATAAGAAAATTCAGAAAGAAGATGACTGAATTTTCTCCAACAGAAAAACAAAATTAATCTCTCAGAGGAATGCTTCATCACCAAAGACAACCAACAAGACTTTATAAAAAATACTATTATTTAACTGTTCCTCTACAACGTTTAGCCAGCAAATGGGAGTAGAAGGACAAAATCCAAAGCAGAATGAAACCACACACACATGGCTAGAGGAAGATTAACCTTTCTTACATGCTAGTGTATATACACTTGAAAATTATATACAGTCTTGTAAGTGGCAAATAAAAAAGAGAAAATTCTTTCTTCTATGCTATCAGCCCTCCTGCTACTCAGTTATGACATCAAGGCATTATTCCTGTTTCCATGCTCCAAAGATGCATCTACTTCTCAAAGTTCCAACTTAGCATGAAGGCAGAAGTATCCTGAAAAAACTCCAGAATGATGCTTGCCTTAAGTTACATGACTTTTGTTTAGCACCATACTGAAAAAGCCCTCTGTGTTGTCTTTGCTTTTTTAGAGCTTCCATAGCTCTCATTTTCATCACAACTTCTTCCATCTTTCAAAAACAACTTCTCTCACATCTTTCCTTTAAAATGTTCTGTAACATTTCTCACTTCTCTTCCACAGTTTCAGAGCACCACAAAACTTCCACATTGTCAACTGCTGACTGCTTATCAAACAGATCTCTTCTGTATCTAGTATACCTCGGAAATTCGTATTTTAAATTACCAGTAGAAACCTGATGGCACGTAGATTGTAAGACATACTATATAACTAAGCAAAACCAAATTGTGATAGACATCTCTCATATCAAAACAAAAATCATTAAAAACCAAAATTGTGTTCACATTGTAATTGGAACTACTATGGAGGAATTGTAGCTTACGTTTTGGCTTAGCAAGTATTCAGATAGTCTTTCAGTAACTTATGACTGGTAAAAAAGCTCATTGTATAATGAAATGTTTAATTTTAATTTAATCCCTTTTAAAAATGTACAGGGAAGCTATACCTGAAGATAGGACACTCTTAGCTTTTACTACTCCATAGCTTCCATACATGGTCACGGTATTCCTCCTCATGGCCTATTCCCTTATGCCATGGAGTCCTCTCTTAATGCTGTCTGCTGCACTCAGTCTTACAACACAGATGTGAAGGAAAGCTTTAAAACAAACGTCACAATTCCTTACCTTGTTTCCCAGCTTGAAGACCTCATCCAAATTGGTGCTATTAGTGTTTATCATAATGGAATCTGTGTCTCCATAGATCACTTCAAGGTTCATCTAAATAAAATAAATTGTTTTGAAAAACAAAACAGAACCACTCCATCTTTTTAAAATCCCACTTTATTTTTTTAAGATTCAAAAAGATCATTGTCTGTATCCTATCCCTTAAATACTAAAAAGCAGGAAAATGTAAATTAAGTTTTTACTGAGAAGTCTGTACATTTCATTAAGACATATTTGAGTCTAAAGAATAATTAAATTTAAACCACTTTTTTTTAAATCACTGCTCAGTTGTGCACATAAGTACTTAAAATTTTACTAAATGAATACTCGAAAAATAAGTCAGTGAACAAGTCTAATCTTGAGACACAGCATGAACTCAGAAATAACTCTGGACTGCTAGGACATAAGATGATCACTTAGACTCTGAGTGATCTAAGTGATCTGACAAATTCAGGCTATTCAGATAAGACATTTAACCAATGTGCTTGAAAGATAATACTACAGTCAGGTATCCTATTCCATTTGTAGCCATCACAATACTATGGCAAAGAAGCAATTTTGGATTAAAAAAAACCAACAACAACAAAAACCCCCAACAAAACCAACCAAACAAAAAACCACCACCAAAAAACTTAGACACACTATTTCAAACAAATGTAATGAAAGTATTGGCTAGTAGATACAGTAACTCAGAATACCACAATACTGTCCAGTTTAGGCTGCTCTTACACTTTTTCAGATTATGCATGTGGTTTCGTATTTCCATCTTCCCACCCCCATCTTTTTTTCTTCTGCTGTAATCTAATTACCTGTGTTTTTCCTTCCCTGGCCAGCAGATCTTTCAGGGAACAAGGCACTCCTTTTGGATAAGGATCTAGCTATTATGACCCACAAGTTTTGTATGCCCAGGTTGAGCAACTGAACAATTACACCTGGAGATGAACACAAACACCTACTTGGATCCTTCTCTCTGACTGACACTCTGCCCTTCGCATCATCTCTCATTCTGATCCTTGTTACAAATGCACTACTTGGAAAAGATTGTGTTCAAACACCAGCCAGACTGCTATAATAAATTGAGATAATGGAGCAAAGTCTAGACAAATTGAAACACATAAAAAAAGCCAGAGGTGCATATGAAAGGTGTAACAAGGAAAAAGGTGGAAAAAAAAATTGTCAACACCAATAAACATCACCAAAAAAATGGGCAGATGCATCCAATTATGTAATATTAACTTGAAAAAATGAAAACCTGATGTCTTCATTGGTGGAAAATCAATGCAGCTG
This sequence comes from Podiceps cristatus, assembly GCA_000699545.1. Classification (NCBI taxonomy): domain Eukaryota; kingdom Metazoa; phylum Chordata; class Aves; order Podicipediformes; family Podicipedidae; genus Podiceps; species Podiceps cristatus. The sequence goes on along the minus strand of KL279247.1, from coordinate 7,480 downwards.
TAAAAACTGCAGCATGGCTATGTCCATGTTAAGCTCCATATAGTCAAAAACCCACTCTGTGACAGAGTTTAAAGGATGCCAAAAAATAAACCGTAATAAACCACTAGAACACATGGTGTAACAGGTCTATGAGTAAACTCTAATTAGCACTGTTGCTAATTTGCTTGAAACAGTCGCACATAGGCTTCAAGCAGAGGCCAGATCGTATCTGTGGTAGGAAAAGAAAAAAAGCTATAATCCATTAGGAAGGGTTACATTTGTAAACCGGCATCCTAAGAAGAGATTTCAGGTCTGTTTGGGTTACAGTTCACCTAGAATAAAAAAATTTCACCAGGTGTGCTCTTTAAGGGTTGTTGTTTAATGAAAATGCTCAGCATTACCTTTTGCACCATCTCCTTTGTATGCATCAAAATCTGAAATAAAAAAAAATAATCAAAGATTAGTGTATGATATAATTACAAGCTAACAAATGCAAACATATCCATTAGGTTGCTAACTCCAAATGCTCTCACCTTTCAAAACAAAGCAAACCACCTCTCTCCTGGCAACACACAGTCACCTCAATACTCCTATTACATGAGTAAATTCTCATCTGACCTTGTATTAATGCTATTATTAACTCCCCTAAAACAAGATTAAAACAAATCTCAAAATTGCATGTGCACACACACACATTCTACCTTAGGAAAAAAAGAACATCAAATCAAATGCTCAAATAAAGCCTAATCAGGAAGTGCCAGAATTAAGCCTCTTTCAGAAATCTAGATCAGTTGTACCCTTTAACTCTATCATCTTACCTCTTGATGTCATCGAGTTTTTCCAAAAAATATCCTGTCTTATTCAGTACAGCCTAGACGGTGCTCATTTAACAAAAACCTAGTCAAAAGGTTGATTACCCTTGTAATGATCTCAAAAATGGTTATCAAAAAGCAAACTCTTTAGAGAAACCAGAACTGGGACAAGGAGCCAGGACAGAGATAGAATAAAGGTATTTTATCAATGGGCAAATCTGTGTGTAACCAGGTTTGTTCCTCAGCCAAGAGAGCATCCCAAGTTCCCTGAATGCTCTCAATAGCAGTTCTCTGAACCTTATAAATAGCTATAGAGACCTCACGTGAGTAAGCTACTGCTGCCATCTCTAATACTGGTCATAAGAGCGTGTCAGCTGCAGCCACAGATGGGCCGTAGTGTGGAAAAGACAAAGGAAAACTAGCTTGATGAACAACATGTGTAGCTGCTGCAGCAGCAAGGGCTTGGTGAAGTTTGCACAGATGCATGAGAACTAACATCTGGCCCATTCCTTCAGTCACCTGGCCATGTTTCCACTGCATTCCCCATTTCCTTCCTTGTCAGCATCCTGGTGCTCTGGCACACAGCTCTAGACTCCACCTGGTTGGTCCCAGTTCCCTGGTTTCAGTCCTTTCCATCCTCACTCAGCATAAACCTCAGTTCTTTTTCAGCTAGTCCTGCTACTCATACGTTTATACTTTTAACTTTCTTAAAGTGGATTACTTTGAACCACCTGTTAGAGCAATGATAGATCAGAGTCTGTTAGGTGAATCCAAACAATTTGGCCCCCTAGCTTTAAAGACAGTCAGGCAACACACTCCTTTACCAGGTTATATTAAATTTAGTAACCTAGTCTAACTTTTACTGTTTTTCATGCATTAAATTGCAATACTCCTTGGTCATATTTGCCAAAAAGGTAGAATTATGACTTGTAGTCAAGAAGTCTGTGACAGGGAACTCAGTGGTAGAAATTAGCAGGGATGACGAAAGAAAAAGGACAAACAGGGAAGAGCTGGCCATGTTCAGTGGGAATAAGACCATCATCAGGGAAATCTCATGACTTTCAAAAAGCCAAGGAGCCTAAAATGAACCCAAGAGTCTTGACTATCATGATATTGACTACCGCTATTGCAGCAAGCAATACTGAAACAAAGGTGAAATGTCCACTTCTGCATACCAGTACACAAACAGGATGACAACACTGCTGTTCCTTCAACCTTAACAGCAAGTTTAAGATTTCTGAACCTTTAGACAACCACAGTAACAAATACTAAAGTATGATGCTCCACTATGCTTTTTCAGATTGTTTTAAATTATGCATCAAAAGCTATATTCCCCTGATATTCTTAGTTTTGCAATGCTTGACTTTGCAAACTTAGAATTGTTTCAACATAGTTCCTGTTGAGACGCATTTTCTAGCTACTTTCACCTTCAGAGACAAATGACTGCACCTAAGGATGGACTCACGCTCCCAAAGTACAAAGACACAAGCTAAGCAAACATAATACACCATTCTTATCTAAGCACTTAAGGGAAGGTGAGGTTCCAAACCGCGCTATAACTTTGACACAGCTGACTCACAATGAATGTCCTTCTCGGGGTTATTCCCCAAGCACATATGGATACCTATGGATTCACGCTCTCTGGGTCAAGTTCAAAACACCCAGTTGGTTTAAAGACCATCCACTGATGCTGCAAGCTAGATACCCAGACAATGTGACGCCTGCACTCTGCTGATGTCTCCAACTGCAGAAAGCTCAGCTGTCCTCAATCTTCTATGTAGACAAAGAAGAACAGGAAAATGGTGAGTCTTAACTGCAGATTCACTCTAGGCTGTATATGCTTAGACGCACCCAATTCCATTTTAATCAGAAGCTTAAAAAAGATATTCCACTCCTATTCATCTAGCGAATGACTCAGACGGCACCGCCTCACCACCTTTCCATGCAGTTTTGAAATTATTTTCAAGACACATATCATGGGTACATGACATCGAATTTCATATACAGAAATCAGAATTCCAGTTTATTCGCTACCCCTCCCCCTTCTCTCACTTATTAGCTAACTCCTACAGAGAAAGGTTATACCTTTGCCTTTCCCTTAGTAATCCAAAAGCAAACAGGAGTCCCTGAAACAAAATTTTTTAAAAAAAAATAAAAAATAAAAAAAATGGACAGAGAAATGAAGAGTTTACATGTAAAAGAAAAGAAGGCCTACCATTTTTTCCCCTTGATAATATCTGGCATTTTCTACTTCGTTCTCTGAAATAACGCTATCCATTAACAGGTAGAGAGACAACATTGGGGTTTTTTTTAAAACAGTATTACCCCCTACTAAAACAATTGGCTGGGCAAAGCCCATGTCTCAATTGTTTCCAAGGACAGCAGTGGATGTAGGTAATAACAAGAGGGTCACAGACAAGTTAGCTTCATCAAGTGACTGGCATATGCTAGTGCTACCCATTCTGACAGGAGATCACTTGTAAGTGCCAACAGCTACAAAACAGAAGGTTATAAAGGCTTGCTAAATTCATTAATAAGGCAGTCAGTAGTTATCTGATTTCACAGCAACACCTGCATATTTATCTCCTCATTACCAATTGGATGATGGAATTTTTTTCAAGCACATTTCAAAAATCTGCCAACTTCAAGTGTAGAAAAAAAAATAAACTTTGTAGTTAATTTTTCCCTTAACAAAGTACAGCTGTTGAGAATAATTGTTCAAGATCTTACCCTGTAATGTCAACTGCAGCAGAACAAAGAGTATTTAATTAGCAAATCTATCCAGTAATTCAACACCTATTATATAAAATGCCTTCGTGATTTTATTCAGGATAATTTGCTAAGAGGGTTATTACTGACATTCAGATGAAATTTAAAATTCCTACGCAAGTCGAGTCATAATAGCAGTAATGATCCCCCCAATCAGGAGATACTGTGTCACACAAGGTTCTTTTGCAATGTAGCAGCCGATTTCCTGACTTCTTAATTCCTGGGCTCAGCTCAGTGAGAGCCCTTCATGCCAATATTTCAGTCAGCAATACATCCTTAATGGGACTCTATTAAAATACCTAGAATAAAAATGACTTTTCTTTCTTTTTTTCCCCTTTTTTTTTTTTTTTTTTCGTTAAAAAGAATGACAGCGCTGCTATCATATCAATCATTAGCAGTTTCTCAGAAATGCACAGCAAAGGAAGGGAGGTTTATAGTGAAGCTGGGAAGACAGAAGAAAGAAGGAAGAGAATAGGAAAATTGTTACTCGGTAGTTTCCTTTTGCAAATAATATTGCGCTGCTCATGAGAGCTAGATTGTCTCCTATTGCAGGCAATCCAAGTAGGAAGAATTAATTGCCTGGCAACCCATCTGTACAGCCGTGCCCCCTCCCCCCCAGCAAACATATACTTCTAAAAACCTGCGAACTTCTCAGCACAGTGAACATCTGTGAAATTCTATTTTAACTTTTTTTCTTTTAAAAGCAAGACTAGCAACACACATTCTCTCGCCCCTGAACTGCGAGTCAATGTAAACTAAAAGATTGTAATTGCAGACAAGCAATCATCAAACTGCAAAATTCCCTATCCTAATTCTACTCCAACTCACTAATTACTTAATTAAATGAGGACGTGATTTAAGAAAGGGAATGATTAAAAATAAATAAATATACAAAGAACAGCTTTACTATTATCCATTACATCAAGTATTTTTAAAGATTCCTTATTTAAAAACCACTAAAGAGTACCTTCCAACGAGAGGATGTTTAAGTGAAAACAAGCTAAGATACTAGAGTTAAAAAACAACAGGACATGGCACAAAAATAAGATGCTGATGCAAAGATTTCTCCTGAAGACACACAAATTTTCTGTAGATTCCTGGGGCTGCAGACATGAAGGAACAGAAAAGAAGACTTAAGAACAAACTGAAAAGACTGACCAGAATGATTACAGAAGTATTACACCAAAGATGCGTATCAACAACAACAACAAAAAAAATCACTTACACATTCACTTTGCACAAGGAGAAAAACTAACACTCTTAGGGTCTTGGCAAAAAGTGTATTTCCGAAGACTACCTGTAGCTGTCTAGTGTAGACTGGATATTTTTCCCACCTCAGCTGTTTTACTTGTGCAACTATATAGTAAAATTAATTCTGTCATCAGCTTTAATAATTCATATTAGCTAGTCCTTCCCAGGCCACTGAGGAACAAATAGGCTGGAAGAACTGTGTTCTAGTATGTAATGCTGCTCACTAATTCATACAAGTATTTCTGAACCTCTGTATTTTTGCAAACTATTCATTAGCTTTGCTAGTATTGTGTGGTAAGTAGCCTCTAGACCATGGCCACAGGATGCTGCAGAAAGATTTTATTAAGGATGAATTTCAAAAAAGGCTTCTATTGCTGGACAAAAAGGCACATATGCCATAAGAAAAAGTGAAAGAAAGATGGAAGCCTTGTTTGCTACAAGAAATGAAGCATCACAGTACAGCTTTTTCATTAGACAATGCACTAGATTTAGAGAAGTTTGAGTGACCAGATTCAAGTAGTTAATAAATAGGTTTGTTTCAAAGAGCTTTTACTGAGTATTTGCTTTACTTAGACAATGCACTCAAAGTTGCATTTCCCAAAAATGTACACTCTTAGGAAATGTTAACAGCATCAGAAATACACCACACACTGCCAAAATTTTCCCTTCTCTCTTTCCCCAGAAACACTGAAATTAACTGTCATTCACCCAGCAGAGCTGACAGACATTAATACAACTTTGATAGATGCTGTGTATAAAACCAGAATTGGATAGTGCCCCAATACCAAAGGGAGAATGGTTCCAAAGGCTGAAGCACTGTACACAAATATCCAGTGATACATGTTTATGTGCTAACAAAAGGTAGGATCTTCTGCCTCACAAACAAGAGAAAACGCACAAAAAAGGCAGCAATAGAAATGTGCTGAACACAGCAAAAATCATGTGTATCTTTGTCACATTTTGACAAGGAAGGTAAAGATGACGGTAAAACACTGAAATTGATGATGTGAATCAAATTGCAACTTGAAGACAATGTTCCTGTGGTCCCAGAAACAATTATATCTTTAAAATTCTACAGTATTTCAAGTATGTGTGGTGAGTTTCACAGAAGAGAACAGGAAAACCAGAATTAATTCCTTACAAAGTTATACAATTACTGGTTACTCTGTACAATATATTACGAACTATGCTATACTAAAGCAAATTTTACCTATTTTGAAAAGGATTGTTTTGGTATTAGAATGAAAGAAGAAAAAAATCAATGAAACATACTCCTACACCTTTGGACAGAAGTTAAAAAAAAAAAAAAACAACACCCAAAATCTTGTGTTGGAACTTCATTTTAAATCTTGGGAATGGAGAAACTGAGTATTCAACAACAAAGTTGAATACTTGAGTGCATAAAAAGGTAAATGACCTAGTTCTGACCCCACTTTGCGTTCCCAGAAGCAATAAGAACATAATGTCCGGGTGGATAACTCTGTGAAAGACATCTGTGTGGCATGGGCATCTCCTAACCCTCCAGAGTCAGTAACGCTCCTTCCAGAGAAACCAAACACCAGAACCAGTGGCAGTTCCTAGAGAAGCACTAGGGCTCACAGCCCACCCACAGAATTATTTTCTTTGACCAACTCATTCAAAACTGAAAACCTAAAATGAATGAAGAAGCAGGGAAATTTTTTCCATTTTACCCCATGAAAAAACCAAGATCCACAACACCTAAAACCCCTTGAAGAATGTGGTACTCAAACCAATTCAGCGCATTAACTTATTAATATTTTTTATTTAAATCTATTAAATAAACCTATGCTTGATGAACATTTTGTACTTAACTGTAAGATGCAAAGGTAGCGTTGCTTAATAAGAAAACCTTTTCTGCATTTCAAATACACCGCAGCTACATCAAAAGCTAACTGTATCATAAACCACAAGGAAAAACACTTCTAATAAGCAAGAATATGACACGCATCATTTACTATTTCCTAATAAAACCAAAACATGTGTTAAGTTATCCAATATTTAAATGCATACAGACAAGTATATCCTCCTTAGAGAAAACAGCAGCATTTGTTTCAGTGAAATGAACAAACATTTAGACAGGAAAGCTTTGTTTTGCTTTGTTTCCCAAATTGAACTAGTTTAACACATTCAGCAAAAGAGAATCAGACTTTCACTAGGAAAAATAAAATGACAAGAACAGTAAATAATTCATATGAATTACTTAAAACCCAAGGCTTCTGGTTTGGTGAGACAAGTTAGAGTCCAGTCAAGATTTAAATAAGAGCACAGATATTTTCCTCCAAATAACAGCAAAATCTATTCCCGAGTATGGAAGAATAACGATACCATCCTCCACATCAGGTTTAAGGTGAACTATAGTTTTAGAAATTATCCTTCACATATATAAGCGTGTCTCTCAATCTTGAGGTGATAGGAATGTAAGTACTGTCTCATCTCCTCAATAAGTTACTCTCATAGCCATATTACTATAAGTCCTACAGTAGTCAGCAAGTAGGTCTCAGAATCAATAGTGAAGACAGTTTTTCAAAAAGATCAAGTATTTCTGTAAACTACAAAAAGAAATAAAGCTAATACTCTAAAGACTGAAATATTTTTTTTAAGCAGTGAATAAACTCAGTGCATATCCAAGTTTCATGAGGTTCAACAAG
>JMFS01097153.1:0-28632 GCA_000699545.1 Podiceps cristatus | reverse complement strand
GATGACAAGCTAAACGTGAGCCAACAATGTGTCCTTGTGGTTCGGAAGGCCAACAGCATCCTGGGGTGCATTAACAAGAGTGTGGCCAGCAGGTCGAGGGAGGTTCTCCTCCCTCTCTGTTCTGCCCTAGTGAGGCCCCATCTGCAGTCCTGTGTCCAGTTCTGGGCTCCCCAGTTCAGGAAAGACAAGGAACTCCCAGTTCAAGAGGGACGGGGAACTACTGGAGAGAGTCCAGTGGAGGCTACAAAGGTGATGAGGGGACTGGAGCATCTCTCCCATAACTCTTACCAGTGCTTAAAAAATCTTGGGGTGGGTGTCGAGAGGGTTGGGGCTGGACTGTTTTCAGTGGTGCCCAGTGATAGGACAAGGGGCAACGGGCACAGGCTGGAGCACTGGAAGTTCCACATAAATATGAGAAAAAACTTCTTTACCCTGAGGGTGACAGAGCCCTGGCACAGGCTGCCCAGAGAGGTGTGGGGTCTCCTGCTCTGGAGATACTCAAACCCCGCCTGGACGCGTTCCTGTGCGACCTGCTGTAGGTGACCCTGCTGTAGCAGCAGCATTGAGTTAAATGATCTCCAGAGGTCCCTTTCAGCCCCTGCCATTCTGTGATTCTGTGTAATTCTGTTTTCAGCATCACCATGTCACTTGTAGAAAAGCTTTGGCTAAGGGGGCAAAACATGTGAATTAAACACATCTGTGTTATTTTGTGCAATACCATACAAATTTGGGAAGTGTCTTCATTTTTGCACTCTTGCTCTCAGGTGTTCCAAAGAAACATAAGTCATCATTAGTTCTCAGAGTGGTTCTTACAGCAACACATTCATAAACCATCTTTGCCGATTCCTGTGGGTACACTAGATTACAGCCAATAAAAAAGTGTTTGTTACTTGCAATACTGAGGCCGTTCGTCAAGTGTGATTAGCCTGTGCATATTGTCTGAAACCAGACCGGCAAATATGTGTAATCCTATTACACTGGCTTTAAGCATATCAGTCATCTGCAAAATCTAATGCTGCTTTGTCTGAACAGCACTGCTTGTCCACTTGATAATGTGAATAGTACTGCATTGTTCCTTGTTCTGAAAGGACGCTGCTTAGAATGCATGGGGGTCCCAAGTAATGCGTGCTTGGTGAAGAGATGGTGTCTACCTTACGTTAACTGGGGGTTGTTGAGATGGTGCTGACAGTGTGGTTCCTGGAATCTGATCTTTATCAGTGTTCAGAGGCTGTGTCTACACTAGCAAGTAATTTGGTGTTACGGGAGCAAATCACCGGTTGAAGTTGTTAGCATACTTCTTACCTGTCCACTGCATGAGACTGAGTGGTGTCACTCTGGACTAGATTTAGGCCAGTCCTGCTGTGCACGAGGTCTGAAGTTGGCCTACGAAGGCCATGTTCTAGATCTTTCTCAACAGCAGACCTTTCTGGGAAATCTGTAGTATCCTGTTGGTGGTCCCTGCAGATCGCTGTCCCTTCCACAGTGGCCTGTCTAGTGTCTGGGTGTAGCTGCAAGCCCTGGTGGCTTCTGAGCCTCATGTGTGTGTCTCAGACCCTCTCTTCTCCACACTTGTGTGCTGTGTGGTCCCTGGCTGATCAAGGCACCACAGGTGTGGAGCGATGGGCTTAGTCCTGTGGCTGTAGCCTACTCCAGAAGGACACCTGTGAATGAATGGAGTCCTGCTAGCTTCCCTGAAGCTGTTTACATATAGAAAGAAAACATGGAGAGAGCTACTGAGTTTGGAACTGCTTTGCCTTCATCGATAAGAGGCAGTTAGGGCTTGGGAGCTGAGCCCAGGCTGGTGGGAACACAGCATCCTTGGGATTTGGGAAAGCCAGCAGTGGGTACAAAGCTTTCAGACATTGAAAGGTGTATTTGAAGTTGGTGTTTGTCCTTACACTTCACCATCATCATATGCAATTTCAAGATCTTCTCAATGTTATTAAGCAAGTGGCTGTTGCCTTGTGGAACCTCGTGAACTTCACCAGGTCAGTAGCAAATCAGATTAGGGAAGACAAGTCTGAGGGTGATATGGTGAACCATGATTTCAAAGGTCATTCTTCACATTATCTTCCTTTGAATAGTTGAGAGGTGGACAAAATTGTGTACCATTGTGTACAGGTGGCTCACACCGTTTTCCCTCTGCTGTCCGTGAGTCATCAGACTGTGTGGGATCACGCATGTCACTAACAGCTCACGTCCAGTGCATTGGCCCGTGGCAGCTCTGTCAGCAGCAACTCAATTGCATTGCAGGTCTTGGTGAACCACCAAGGTATATTTGTGGGCATCTTTGCAAGGATCATGATGCATATGTCTTCTACAAATCTAGCCTAAGAATGGAAGAGGATTCTGATGTCATCTTTCTGAAGTGGGCTTTGTGGTGTTCAGGTGCCTTCCTGCAACTGTGAGAGATGTTCTTTGTCCACAGTGCTGCATGGGCTGTAAGGCTGTACGGAGCCCAGGCCTGATTTCATGCAGGTGGAGGTGGAATGAGAGTTTAGTTTTCCATTTGCAAGATGGATGTGATGTTCAGGGTGACAACTTGGCTGCAAGATGTTATCTATGCCTTTGTTGATAAACACCACAAAAGGCTTATGGTCCAGGAAAGGAGCACATGGAACAGGGGATGTGGTTAAACATCAGTGCTTTCTTTTCCAGTGTGCCAATGCAATGATTAAATACAACAATTTCTAAAACTACTATTGTGTCATCTCTGTAGTTCTCGACTCCATTCCAAAGGAGGGGATAGGAGTGTCTGCACCGCAAAGCCTTTTATCTCTCGCTCTCACTGTCTGTTTGCTGTTGCCCTAAAGGGTTGGTGAATCAAACATGGTTGCTTTGTCTCCCATTGCCTTTCTGGACCTTTTCTGTGTATTGTATGCAGCTGTGATTGCTGCACACAGTAGCAATTTGCTTACCAGGGGAAGAGATACACATGTCTGCCCTCTTCTCCTGAACTACGTAGTGGAAGATGAGTGGAGAATTGCTTGCTTTCTGCTTAGCTATTAGAATAAGGGGAGGTGTGCAGGGGAGTGTAAGAGCAGTGTAAGCAGCTACTGTAAGTGGGGAGAGAGAAACTTGCTATGATATAGAGGCACAGGCGACGGGCCTGGATCATCAGTCTTTGCAGGACAGAAAAGATGTTATCTTGTGGGAGTTCCTGGACACAACCACTCTGACCAATATGATCAAGGTAATGCTGTTTTATGATACACACAATAAAGCTTTTAGAATCAGTCTGGCTTACATAACTCTTTTCCTCATAATCTAATAGGTCCTAAAAGCCTGTGCATGCGTATGCCGGTTATAATGATTGGTTGATGCAAGCTGTTCATGCGCTCTTCATGCTAGCTGCCAATATGTTGCAAAGCTCAGCAATGTCCTTGATTCGCATCCTGTTGTAATGTTTTTGGCTTGCTAAGTTCCTTGTTCTTGGTCAGGTAGACCACAAGGTCAGGTGGACCACAAGGTTACCTTTGGTAACCCCACAGCTAGGCCGCAGCCTTTGGTTCATAACTGCCAGCTATGCTAAGTGCCCATAAACGCTGGATTGCTCACATGTCTGTTGTCAAGTATTCTTCCACATTATCTTACCGAAGATACCTGCTCCTTTCCATCCCTGTAGTGAGACAGACAACAGCTTCCTGGGAAGGAAAAAAAATAAAAAGCCCATCTTTCCCATGCTTGAACTTCTGGTAGATCAAGTTCTTTCAAAGAATAACCTCATCCTTCCCAGTTTGGCCCATAGTGTATTCCCTGGGAGACCTGCACAACTAGACTTCTTCAGTCCCAGAAACTACTGCTCCTCTCCTGTTCACAAAGCACTTAGTGGACAAACTCTCCACACATTTATCCTGCATACAAAAATTAAAAGCTATTTTTCAGAGAGGGACTGTACCCATCCAGCCTCATGGTGGCCTGGCACTACCCAGTGACACAGACTCCATGTCCCAGCTCTGTACTTTTTCACATGAGCTAATGCTCTTGCTAGGAGGGTGCAAGGTGCACTATTTTAAGCAAAGCTTAAGAATCTGGCTGGGTGGGGGATTTCTCTGGGGAGCATGCCTGGAGCTACAAACAAAATGTTATATGCTGAAGGTTAACATGGCCCACAGGTCACAAGATGAAAAGGTGGCCTTGAGTTTTTATAACAGGAGAAATAGGGAAGATAATAGTGGGGAAGGGGGGGAGGCAGGCACCTTGGCCAACAAAATGAGCACTGTGGGCTAATGACAAGGAAATACTGGCTAATACAGGCATTCAGAAGTGGGGAGAACAGGAGAGGTCCCAGCGGCCACCTTGCTGTGTTGAGCATGCTGCCTGCCCCCCTCCCTTGGGTGCTTAGGTGCACTGCAGTTACTGATAAGGGTGGGGGCCTCTCCCGAGGACTGGGCTGGCTTCTTATAGGCCTTCATGCATCTGCCCTGCCGGTTGCCACTGTAGTCAATAGTTCGGCAGTTCTGGAGGGAAATAGAAGGTCTTGCAGAAACTGTTGCTTCTGTCACGTGTCTAAAGCCACCTGATCCTTTACTGGTTGGGCAGCAGGGTGGGCCAAGCGCTGCTCTGGTCCCTTTACCTGTCGCTGGTGGGCCTGTCAGTGGCTGCTAGCAGAGCATTGTTTCTCTGTCCGCCTTGCTCAGTGCCCCCTCAGCTGGAAGGTGCTGCCCCCCCCCCAGGGCATGTGCTGCCTTTTGCCTGCAGCAGTCTGGGAATGAGATGCTGGGGGAGAAGGAAGAGGTGCCACTGCACATGCCATTGATAAGAAGGTGGATACATCCTCCTCTTTATCAGAGGCATCTGTGAAGGAGAAAAAAAACGCAGCAAATGTCCTTGACTGCCTGTGAGGTTAGGGTACAGTAATGTTGCTTGGAGCTCCCTACAGCCTCCAGCTTCTCACGGATGGAGATTTCTGCAGCGTGATGGAGGTGTGTGGGATGCACCTGTTTCTGTTTAGACTGGCTCCTGTGAGGGGTGGGTGAAAGCTCACACAGGGTCGTCCCGTTGAGTGGTGATAAGTTACTTCTGTGCTACAGCAAGCAATTAACTGTTGGGAAAGTGTCTCTCCTTTGACCTCACTAGCAGGAGGAGGCAGGATGTTTAAAGTGTCAAGGATTTGGGTGCAGATTTTGGAGGGATGCAGGAGACACTGTGAGGCAGTGGATGCAGAAAGAGGCTTCTGTAGGAACATCATTAGCTGTGTTAAGAGAGCCCTTACTTACATTTGAGTATCCTGCATTTGGAGGAAGGAGGTGGTGATCATAAAGTAATATGGTAAAGGAATTGTCGTCTTTTCTTACCAGCTGCCTTATCAATCCTTTAGAATTTGGATACTTCTTAATATTAAAAGCAAGTTGTTTTTCTTGCCTCTTGGGTTGACCTATGTCCCAGAATACATAAAAACTAAGAGTAAATAAAAGTTAATAAAGTAATTAAGATGCATGCATATGTATAGAACAAAAATCTATAACTACTCAGGTTATAATTGGTTTAGACATTTTATCTTCATAAAAATAAATAACTGAACAGAAAACCCACAAAGGAAATATACCTCTGTGGAAGATAAGAACTATTTCCCATCAATATTTATGAATGAAGTATCACCTTTTCTTTTTTTTTTTTTTCAAAAAGAGAAAAATCATAAGTACTGCTTTTCCTGTTATAATAATGATCTACTCCAAATAATAATATTAACGTTTATTATAACCATTAAGAATATAACTCTTATATTTTCAAGCTATAGTGAAGATGACAGCTGTAGATGTGAAAGTAAAGTGGAAGGCCTGGTTTTCCATTTTGCATGCACACTGATCTTCCCAGAAGCAGTGATTTTACAGAGAACCACTCTGGATTGAAATTTATGGCAGATGGTGGATGCTAAGTATGTAGAGAGTTGGCTACATGGTGAAAGCTTCCCAAACACAAACAAACTGAGGCTGCCATCCAGTTTTAACTGTTCTTTTGAACTGTCTCTGGTTTGTGGCTCAGACTCTCAGGTCATTCGTTTCTAGTGCTGTGTTGGACTTACGTTGGTCTGTGTCCTCTGTTGCTGAGAACTCGTTCAGAAGAATCTGTCCTCCTTGTCAGCACATGTGCATGACAGAAGTGCCTTGGGAAGATTTCCTCTACCCAGTCTGTTTGAAGTTCAGGAAAGCAGAATACTGTACTGCATGAAAATTAATAAAATTACTAATTTTTGTAAACTTTCACTAATTCATTTGCTTTGTTGTGATGTAAGAGACAATGTCAGTCAGGCATGTGCAGGTCAGATGACAGAGTCAAAGCCCATGAAGCTGCATTTATCTGCCTCACCACCTACAGTTCTTACCTCTGTCTTTCGATTTTAGTATTTCCAGTTGGCCATACCTTGAGACACCCACTGACATGCTGCCTGGTTGGCCATGGGACAAGCTATGTCTCATTTTCGTGAGATACAGGCAAGAAAGCTGTGAATGTCATTCTTGGGTGCCTCTCTGTGTGAACATTGGATAGGGAAACTGCTTTTGAGGACTTTGTGACGTGCCTGGAAGTTTGGCATCACAAGTTTCTGTTCCAAAGGGTAATCGTCTTTTGTGGATCTGGCTCTTGATTGCTTTACTTGATGTCGCAGAAGACTGACGGAAGATTGCTTGAAAAGATCAATCCTGTCATGACTGAGATTTTCCCTAACTTATGTGTAAAGTAGGCAAGGAAGAAAGCATGCAGCAGGGTTACATCTCTTCTGCATTTGGGTGGTGCTGTGCAGCTAACACGCTCTTCGCACTCCCAGAGACAGAGGGAAACATGAATCTGGTCTCACTTTTTTGGAACCAGAGCAGTAATGACTTCTGGAATTCCCTTCAAATGAGGAGCTTTTTTGTAGATAACAGGCAGTCTATCAGCAGTGTTACTAGGAATCTTCTAAATTGTATTCTACACAAAAAGTTCAGTACCAAATCCATTTATTCCTGTAATACATGGCAAATACATGAAGAATTCAAGATTATTTTGAGGTGGTTCTGCTACCACAGTCCTGATATAATGAAGCTCTGTCTAGACTTAAGATGTTTTGAGGGCCTGCAGTATCCTTTCCTTCAGTTAACTTATTTGTCTTTTATGTTCTGTATAGTATATATGGAGATAAAACCATACATAATTGAAAGCTTTGTATAAATAGTTCAGCCCTGTAATGCTTGGGAAAGTGGTCTCATGTTTGTTTTGGACTGTAAATTGCAGAGGCTGGAATATCTATAACTTAGGTCAAGCTATAATTTAGGTTAGAACCACAAAATGGAGTGAATTTTGCTAACAAGCTATTTTGGAAAGTATTGGAATAGTTGTACTTGAGTTTGTCTCAGAATAACTTCTTGGTAAGATGTAATATTCCTATTTATATTGTTTCTAACCTCTGTTATAGTTAAGTAATATGGAGATATATGTATTTTTATTTTTTACTTAAGAAATGCTTAAAGGGGAAACATGGAACTAAGTTGTTTTACTACAGAAAGACCGTAGTTGCTAGTTAATGCAAGACAGCCCAAAGCCCATAAGAAGTAAAAAGCAGAATAGCCTGCTTTATCTTTGTCTATGGGTCTGTATACTGGCAATGGCAAGTTTAGTGCCCAGTTGTGGTAGAGTGCGGTTTTGATTTTTTGTTTTGCCTTTTTTTTTTTTTTTAAAAAAAAATAAGTGAGTGTCTTGCTGCCCTGCTGACTTCTGAAAACCTTTCCCCATGTGCCTTGTCCTTGCCCTGGTTGGATTTCTCATTAATAGTCCCATCAACCTTGAACATCTAGTATGAAGCTGCACAACTGAGTAGGTATTAAAGTATATTGCATATATAGGTGTAGGAATGAAAGATGGGGAAGAGTCTGCAAATATACTTGTGATTTTGGTGCAAATACACTGGATGCTTAGATGATGAGTAATTCAGCTCACCGAGGAGTTGCACAGCCTGCGATTGGAACTGATGCCTGGCTAGTTTAGCTTGAGGTGCGTGCTGCAGGTCCGGCCCCTCGGTCTGCATGGCACAGACATCTGACTGCTGGCCAGTCAGTCTGGAGCCACTGGAGCTGACAGCACAGCATTTGTAAAATCAGCTGCCATCTGGCTTTGCTTTCTAAATGATGATGCTTCAGGTGCTGACTGGTCAGTGGGTCCCACACTGCGTCGGTGGGAGGAGCGGACTGCTGGGAACAGTTCAGTTTATCAACCCGTGCAAGTTAAGCTGTCCCCATGCTTTGTTCAGAGCCCTAAAATAACTTACTGCCTTTGAAAGTCCAAGTGCATTCATTGTCTTTGCTGTTCAGCTGAAGGACAAAGATGAAAGCTCCTATCTTTGCAAACATCTTTCATTGCAGAACAGCATTGTTTGGTCCACTTGCTTGTTTACTGCATTTTTCTTTCTTTATTTCCCCACCACCACCCTCAGCTCCTTGAACTCCAGACTGCCCTTGAGTGGGAAACTTAAACTATGTGTGTCTTAAACTACTGGGGTAACCTGATTTTTTACCCTGACAAAAGATTTCATTGTTATATTTGTAAATGCTAGACTGATTACATTTAAAAAACATTTGACAAACTTTAAAATTAAACACGATCATACTTACCTTAATTCTGTTTTGAAAGCTGTAGAAAGTAATCCTTGTTAAAACCAGCTTATTTTAATAAGTTAATGTGCTTTCAATGGGTTTTTTTTACCCCTGTCAAATTAGCATGCACTATGATGCATATTAAATTAATATATATTGATGTCTAAAACTATTTTATTCCTATTAGTGAATTTTAGTCCTGAAAAACTTTGGTCTTAGAGGAGTTGCCCATATAATTTTGACTGAGGTTAGAAAATACAGATTATGACTGATGCTTGCTGCTGGTAGCAATAGTTGATGATTACCCACAGCTCAGGCAGTGACATGGAGTATTTGTTTCCCCCCCCAAATCAATGGCGAATTAGTTCATTCAATCTTCATTGGTATTTGACATGGAACTAATGTTCATGAGCTGCACTCCTGTTTCTGTTTTGCAGCTCTGCTGTTGAAGTAGCAACTTCTAGCAGACGTGTACCAACAAGACACTGACACTTAAACTGCCTTAGTCTCCTGCAACGTAGTTTCTAAATCCTTACATACCAACTTAAAAGTGTCTTTTTGTTGCCTTTGATCTAAATCCATCACTATAGCATCCAATTGGAAGAACCTAGTCTTTTCTTAACATTGCTTTGAAGCTAATCTAACTTGAAAATTTCATCTTCCATTGAGTTTCATGTGTTAGGACATTTATTTATCGTGACTTAATTGTGCATGAATTAGGAGTCAAGAGTTTCTTGGCAACTGATTCTCCGTGGCCATGAGCAAATTACCATCCTTGCCAGCCCATCTGGGAATTGTATGAAGGCATTAATCTCTCTGGGTAGGATGTTAATCTGGTTGGTATCCAGTTGAGAATAGCTCTATGGAGACAATAGTGTAGGATTAAATTAACCATGCCATACTTGTTCCACTGTTTTTAATTGAAACAGATTATCATTATAAAAGTGGCTAAAGATACCATGAAGATTAATTGTTAGTGTAGCTGTGTGAGTGTACAGAGTAATTACTGCCTGTTCTTTTGAGATCGTTTATATACACCATGGTTGACAGTGGCTGTATTTCCTACTTATCACATGTGAAAGTCTATATGTAAAATATATCATGTTTAGGGTTTGAGATTGTACTTTAATTCTGTAATGACACTGGGCAGTAGTTGTGTTTCAGTCTGGTGCTGTAAATTGTTAACCATTATTTATTAATTGTTAAGGTGAGGTGTTATTTCCTGTAAAGCAGGTAAATAGTTTCATGATTAACAATGTGTATCTTTAATATAGATAGGAATCTGGGGTACACAGTGTGGTATGATTGTAGAAATTGAGATTTAAGCCTGTGTTTGCTTCCACGATTGAAATACACAGTTACATAAGTGATAAGGCTGTAATATTGTTGCTTTAGGTTGCAAGATTCATATCATAGTGTGAAAAAGGTATCATTGCTTAACAGTGAGACAGCTGGTGTCTGTCATTGTTTAATTTAGTTACCCTTAGTATTAACTAGGTTAACTAAACTAAATGTTTTAATTTGGTAGCTAGACCTCAGTGGTTAGGAGAGTAGGTTGTTACTGCCTTAAGTAACTGTCTCCAATGGCTGGACAAAGGCTCCGATCCTCTATATCTCAGCAATTCAAGGTATTTCCTGTCCCTTACAACCAAAGTTTGCCGTAGCTGATTGTAACAAAGACCTTGATATTTTGATCCACTGTTTTCTATATTATTCAAATATTTCTGTGAGTTTAATCAGCAGAGTACAGGAGAACATTTTCCTGTGTTTTGACATACATTAGTAATCGTACATCCCAACCCTAGAGACATCTCTGGTAATACTTTTCTCTAGGAGGTAGGACAGAGCATCTGCACTGTCTGCCTGGAATAATGAGCTTGTTTCTCTTCTGTCTTGGACTCCTAAGCCTGTTAAGCACAAAACAGAGAAGCATGCGAAGCACAAGATTCACATACAGTTCTAGGTTGCAAGTTACTTGTTCTAGGTTGCAAGTTACTTGTTCTAGGTTGCAAGTTACTTGTTGGCACAGTGTGTTTAAGAGCGTGTTTGTACGTAGTCATTTATTCTGTACTCTGCACCGTTTGTTTTCACTTATCTCTGTTGTGGTGGTGTTTGTAGGACCACACTGTAACTGGATTTCTGAAATAGTCTGACTTTTTGCCTCTTGATAAAATATAACATGGACATATTTGGTGAAGAATCTAGGATTTACTAAGTAAGGTGTTGGTGCTTTGTTCAGAGCAGAGGATATTCCTCTTGCTGACTAGTGATGGCTCTACCCGCTTTGATTGTTTGACCGTATTCACAGTCCGCAGTGGGTCCGTGTGTGCTGCACAGGGTTCAGTTCAGACTGTTTTGCACTGGGAGGTTTCTGTGCAGGGCACATGCCCCTCTCGTACTCTGCACTAACAGCGCAGTGGGAAGTTTGCATTTAACAGACCTCAGTTCCTCACTGCTATTGCTTGAGGCAGCACTTCTCCTGTTGTTACAGATTACATCATCTTTGGCTTTACAGTTGTGATTAGTTTGTCGGAGGGTTTTGTTTGTAGATAGTGTATTTTAGTTTGCCTCATTTACTGGGTTTTGTTTCCCATCGGCAGGAAAACGAGAATTTATATTTTAGGACTTGTATTGGATTTGTGAGGCTGCATTCTTGGTTTTAAGAGTCTGGGTTTACTGTTTTTAGCACTGTCATCACCAAATCTGCAGGTTTTTGTCTCTGTCCTTCATGTGACAGGGCAGTGGTTGCTAATGCTAGAAATGCTGAGTGCCTTGCCTTCCTCGAAGAGCCTGTTTCATGTCACTGTGCTGCCGGCAGATCCCAGACTTCCTGAAGGAGAGAACTATGGTACTAGATTCCGAGTTTAATCCCAGAGTTGGGTGCTTGAGACACCAGCGCGTGCATGCGTGCAGGTTACCCAACTAACCACTTGAGTGACAAATGGTTGGTGGTTGGGACACCCATGGGCCAGGTAACACAGCCTTGAAGCAACTGATTCTTACTGTCAGTGAGCTTGTGATCTCAGCTTTACACGTTTTGCTTACACAACATGCAGCTGGAGGGGCAAATACTTTGGTTTTGGTAAGAATTTGCTTTTATGGTCCGTCAGGAAATGTAGACCTATTATTTTCTATAATGAAACATTTCCAAATTGACTAGCTGGAAGTGAAGTCCACATTTAAAGATACATAATTGTTAGGCAGAGTTCCAGGTGCAATTCGCTACCTCTTTTGCTGTTCTTAAGTGGTAAAAGTAGACAGTTTCTGAAAATAAATGTGTATTTTACAAGTCCTATTTGTGTGTGCTTGAGGCAAAGTTGTACATTTTATAGAGCTTTTTTTTGGTTGAGGGAACTCATTCCCTGTAAAATATATTGGGCTTTTTTTGATGGACTTCATACATTTGTTGAAAGGGGTGATTCAGACAGTATATTATACTTCAGTTTTCAAAAAAGCTTTGACATGGTCATAACCTGTGTTTTTCTTTTTTTTAAAGAGACTATGCTGGTAACCCAACAGGGACTTTCTTTTCCAATGCCTGTCTAAAGAACAAGAAGGAAAGTAGGAATAAATAAATGTTTTGGTTTTGTTTTTCACAATGGAGAGTATTAAATCATTAGCTGATAGTTTTGTTCTGTACCAAATAAATGACTAGAGTGGTTCCCCCTTGTTGTCTATACTGAAACCTCTGATACACAGCTAATTCATAAATGACCTAGAAGAGGGATGGATAGTGGATTTGCTGAGAAAACAAAATTGACTAAAGAGTTGCAGAAAGGTCTTGTGATAGATGCAATTGGACAATAAAATGGTAAATGCAGAGTAATGAATATGGGGAAAAATAACCCCCACTATTCATACAAGTAGGTGAGCACGGTATTATGTTAATTCCTGTCACTCAGAAAAGAGTCTTTTTTATCACTGTGAAAATGTGAGGTCAGTGTTCAAATGTAGTCAAGGCAGATAGAAGGCAAAGTATATTACGAAAGGAATAGAAATCAAAATTTATGAAATTATTATGCTAATGTATAAATTTAATATGTAAATGATAGCAAGATGGGAAAATGACATGGAAAAAGTAGAGGGTAGTCTGTTAGCTGTTTGTTAAAACGCAAACTAGGTTGCAAAACCAGGAGTTACAATGAATAAATAAAATGCAGTATTTTTTCAGCAGTGCCTGATTAAATTACACACTGTAACTTACAGCTGTAGTATTTTACAAAGGGTATGAGCATAAATGATTGGAAGAGGGGTTGGATATGTTCTAGGAAGAACGGGGGTCTGTCGGTGTCTTTTCAACACAGTGCTGGTGTTATAACCTGCAGCTGGCTTCCTGAACCATTGGCTGTAGGAAGCCGGAGGGATGTGAGCTTGTCGTCTTACACCCCCCTCGCTAGCAGCGGGTGGGCGGCTCAATGCACCTTTAGTCTGGCTCAGAGGCCTGCCTGTGTTTTTAGAACATCAGGCTTCCCGCTCTTGGCTTTTGACACCTGAAAGTAGAGCAGAAGGTAAATACTTTTAGCAAGCTGAAAGAAATATTGTAAGAACAATTACTCTTGGCAGCCAAGTCCTTGGCTTTGATTACATTACAGGCTGAACGTAGCTTGCTTCCTGCAGTTTTGCATTTTTGCATTTAGCTGTTAAGGTAGTTTTGCACTTAAATAAAATACACACTTTAAACAACCGTATTTAGCCAATGACAACATGCTGTAGTTAAACTCTTGCAAACATTTAATTTTCACTTGTCGTTATCTACCTCTAATATACAGTATTACTGTGTAGCAATTCTTGCAATATTTTAGTTTTTAAGTATTAAGTATTTTCATATAACACAAACTCCGTTAGGATGGTAAAGGTTGATTTTTTTTTTTTTTTTTTTTTTTTTTTTTTTTTTTTTTTTTTTTTTTTTTTTTTTATGTGCTGAACTTTCTTCACCAGGCATCGCTTTTTCCATAATCATTTTCTGTATCAAGGGAATAAGTTTATGATATGTAGCCTTAATAGCTATGTTAAAAAGTGCTATTTAAAAATTGTTAGTTGCTAATCAAAATAGCTAGTAGAATATCTCTGTAGATGAAGTTGGTTTCATAGATAAGACTTTTTTTTTTAAAATTCTTATTTGCTAGAGAAAATACTGCTGTTTTACTTAAGTCTCCAGAAGTTCTCGACTGGCACCCCAAAAGTTGCTCTGGAAAATTAAGTTTATTTTTTATCAACTGAGATGAACTGTAGGTGACAAGAAGGAAGAATTCATAATAATCAAGACAATTTCTACAAGACAATTTCAAAACTAAACTCAATTTCTATCGGAGTTGTATATGACTACACAGGCTATTATCTTCATTTTATCTTAAGTGCTGAGAAGAACAGAGCTAACATAAATTAAACATTGGAGTAAATAAAATTTAATTGGAAAGAAAACAAGCATCATAATTGTGCAAAGGAAATGTAATTCATTTATGGTTAACCCCTGACTGCTTTTTTCACCTGGGGCTGCGCAGCATTTAGGAAATAATCCAACTCATAGAATTGGAGCACGTTATACCAGAGCTGTACTTCTTTCCTTGTCATAAAATACTCAAGTCTTGGGTTCCTGCGACGGCAGCTCCAGAGCGGGGATCAGCCGTCTGTGCGCCTGCTGTAATGGCATCTGCAGATGCCGCACGCAGCCGGCGTGCTCTGAAGGATAGTGCCAACCTGGTTTTTGGTTATTCATGAAGCATTTTTCTGTGCCTCTTGCTCTGCCTTATCTTCTCCCGCCGCCCCCTTTTTTCCCATACATTCCTATGTTTATTACAAAGGGGATTTGTAGGTATTCCATTTTGAAGGGGAGAATTTATTTATCAATGTCTTCCCTTCTAAACTGCATGTTCAGTAGTAAGTCTTGCTCTTGGGGTATGGGGATATATATATATGGGATACTTAAAAGCTGACAAAAGGTAAGGATGCTATTCTGGGCTCAGAAGTTAATCCTTCCTTTACCAGTCATTGGTTGAGTTTAGAATATTTGAGATACGTAGCTGTTAATGGCAAAGAATTAAATAAAATTTGTAGTAAAAGTAATATTTTTATTTAGTAAAAGTTGAGCCGCCTCTGAAGATTTTGTGCAGTGTCCCTATTTATGAGCACATTTCAAAGTGTGTTAAAAACTGCTTCAGCTTCCCTGATGCATGAATTTGACTATTTACATGTGATACAGAGATTCCTTTTTCCTGAAACACAAGCAGCATTTCATCGCAAAGCCTACGTAAAGGCAATGCCTGGTGCCTCGGCCCTGGCTGATCTGTGACCTGGTCTCCACGTGTCCGGAGCCACCAGCAGGTCCCTGGTTGGAGGCTTCAGGTTTGTTTCTGCCCGTGCTGACTGGCGCGAGGGCTTGCAGCCCCCCGGCCCTTCTGTTGGCCCCGCTGCTTCAGCCGAGGGGCCCACGCGGAGCGGGGGTGCGCCTGGCCATGCTGTTAGTGTGCCTCCGCTCGCTGCCTTCGGCCAGCTGCCTGTATAGCGACGCGGCGCCTGCCGAAACAACTGGCAGCTTCTGGCTTGTCTCGACTTGGCCCCCGCAATAGTATTTTAGCTAAAATAATTTTTCCTAGTAATAAAGTTGATAAAATGTAGAGAAGGAAGGGTGTTTAGGTGTGTGTTTTTGGAATTTTTGTGGGGTTTTTTTGTTTGTTTTTTCTTCTTTTTAAAGGTTTATCTGTAAATAATAGATCGAATTGGAGGGGGGAAACGTTTCATTAAACTTCATTCTATGAATTCTTTAGTAAGAACAGTTATCAGTTATTCACTGCCTGGTGCTCAGTAATACAGGTAAGGAAATTCAGTCATGCTGAGATTTGGAAATGCGATGTTTAAAAACATGAGGAGTGATGATATTTGGACGTCATTAATCAAAAATACCCAAACCTCTCTGGCATGAGAGAAGAGGATGAGTGCAACACACTACCTAAGACTGAAGATGTCATTTCACAGGAACTACAGGGATAGATGCACCTTTAAAAATCTCGGGGCGCTTATTTAGAAGCTGACTGCTGAATGTAGGAACTTAATGTTTACCCCATTTTTTGAAAAAAATCTTGGGCTTTCATGATACCTTTCAGATTTCTAATATTGTCAAATAGGAGAAGTCAAGTTTGAATAGTTACAGTTTGGCCACGAGCCCGGGCAGGGGCTGGGCCAGAAGTGCTGACGGAGCCCAGGAGCGTGTCTCAACGCTCAGGGCACCGGCTTTTGCTCTTTCACAACTGCTGAACAAACAATATTCTCTAATGCCTTTTCAGACCTACAGGGGAACTTATGTGAGCCATAGCGATGAAAATTAGTTGAATTACCTTTTTTTTAAAAAAAAATTGCTAACTAAAGCCTTCTCTTTCCCATAGCCTTTTCTTATTCTTATGAATCTTCACTGTTCACCAGACATCCACACATTTCTGTGCAAAGCATTTGTCCCAGCCTGCCTGGAGCAAATTCACGTGATTCACCCTTGTCAAAGCCTCTGTGAGAAAGTGTATTCTGACTGTAAGCGGTTGATGGACACTTTTGGAATCACGTGGCCTGAAGAGTTGGAATGTACCAGGTGGGGTGTTTTTCATGTTGATAGATGATAGGGGTGGTATTTTATTTATTGAGCAGATGCGTTTTACAGCAAGTTTCTTAAATTTTAAAATATTCAATGTTACAGCATAGATTTTTCTCTGCTTTCTGACCTCTAAACTAGGGATGATAATACTTCGGGGGGGTTATAAATAATTGCTCATAAAATATAAAATACTTTGTATTTGAATGGACACACAACAATAGACAGTAGAAGCCTTATCTTAACTGCTTAAGTATGTAAATTCAATTTTGTGTTGCTTTTCCTGTACTGCCTGCCAAAAGTATCTTTTTAAAAAATTTAACCTTTCTTGAAGTTGTTCAGGTGTCTGTTCCAGAGAGAAGATAGTTAATACTACATTTGGGGAAAAGATGACCCATTATGTTCAGTGGAAACCACTGAAAACACTTCAGTGTAATCATTTTGGGTTTCTGACCTTCACCTACAGATATTTATAAATGATTAAGACCACAGGGATATTTTTATTTTTTACCACATGTCAGCACAAGAAGTACAGGAAAGGAGCAGGGAGTGGAAACTCAACAAATCAATCTTCTAACCCCGATGCAGTTGCTAATCCATAATAGGGCTAAGGGAGAGGTGCAACAATAGTCCTGTGCCACGATCCTTGGTAGAAATCCATATCAGAGTGAACATGACAAATGGCATTAATGCCACTTCCCTTAGTTCTGCAGAAAAAATGAGTTGTGGTGTTTTAAAATGAGAAGGCAACAACTTTTCCCATCTAGTGTGAGTTTCTATGTAACATCAGTGCCACTTTGCACAGCAAATGTCTTGAAGAGTTGTTTTGAAAAATTAGGAAAATTACAAGCGTACCCAGTTATTTGATATATCTTCCAAATGGCATTTTAAGTCAAATTGTAATTTTTGCAGGAATCACTGCAGCTTTAAATTGTTCTACTACTGCTAGTGTTTACTGAAAGTGAACCTGCTTTGTTCATATGTGACATGTTGTTTGCCCAAAGCCGATGCAGAGAAGTCCACATAACGCAGGATGTTGTTAAAACAGCCGAGGTACTGCTGACGCCTGTCGAAGAGGAGCTGGCATGAGGAAGAGCAGTAACTGGAATCCCGAGATTCACACTCTTGGATTCTTACAGACATACATAATGCCTATTAAGACATGGGCGAATAAAGTTCGCACTGTTCCCATGTCTACTGGTCTGGCCCATGGTTAATGAAAGAATCTGCTACAGAATCTTAATGATTAACCTGGCTTTATTTGGACAACATGATAATGCAGAGAAACAAAGAACCAAAGGTTTTTTGGTTGTGTGGTTTGTTTTGTTGTTTGGGTTTGTTTTTCTTTTTAGCTCAAGCTGAGTTTACAAATTGACACTGAGGACAAAAAAGTATTCTTACATTTAAGGTCAGCACATTCGTTACAGACAGACTTATAACGGCATTTGGCAAAGAATGTTTTGAGATAACAGAATCTCACTTGAAAGTGCTAGAGTGCAAAACTTGATCTTTTAAAGTATATGCTTAAACTTGGAATGCATCTAAGTATAAACTCCCTTTTGAGTAAATGCTTACCTGTTTGACTTACACTTGCATAAACTAGTCTGAAGCTACGTCCAACACTGCTAAGGCTATATTAACTATATAGAAGGGTCATATGCTGTGTCCAATTAAACCCTTGAGCAATTGAGTCTTGAGCAATTTTTAAAAGAACATTCTGGGGCTAGGGAAAAAAATGCTAAAATAGTGATCACTTTTTACAATGTTTATCATTTCTGCTTTTGTCGTTTTCAGTTAGGTAGTTTTACTGTTGTTGACAATGAAATACCACTATAACACAAAAAATTATAATAACGACCATATCCTAGGTATCAGTTAATTCTAGATAGTGACAGCCACCTTTGTTCCTCGATTGAAACTTGCGTTTTGACAAGATCATTTGCTGTCTTGAATAGTTTGTTACCCAGATTAAAAAAAAAAAAACCCACAAACAAAACCAAAACCCCAAAAAACAACCCTACCATAAATATTTTATGTACATATGTGAAAGTTTAGTAGAATTTTAAGACTCTAAAAGACAAATTGTAATTTGAGTAGTTTCATAAGTGATAAAACAGCTAGAGAACAGCGGTAAAATAGCTGTTGTTTGAGTAGTCTAAACTGAAAATATGAAGTCTGTTTTTTAAAATGACACGTGATTTTTTTTCATACAATGCACATTTTGCACATCTAAAAAATTTAACAGTGCTTATGAGAATTCTTTTTTAAAAATTTTTCTAATAAGCAACTATAGTTGAGAATAAGGGGTATTAAGATACTTCATCTTCTGTTTGTTTATGTAGACTTGTCAATTGTGATGAGACTGCTCCTGCCACTGCTGCTGTAACCACAAACGTACATGGAACTCAGAAGACCCCAGGCCAGACCCGAAGGGATTATGGATTCTGGTGTCCACGACACCTGCACACCACCAATGGACACGGCTACAAATTTCTAGGAATTGATCAGTGTGCACCCCCATGTCCCAATATGTACTTCAAAAATTACGAATTGGATGTCGCAAAAAGCTTCATTGGAATAGTTTCTATTTTTTGTCTTTGTGCTACGCTTTTCACGTTCCTGACTTTTCTGATTGATGTTAAAAGGTTTAGGTACCCAGAAAGGCCAATCATCTATTACTCCGTCTGTTACAGCATAGTCTCTCTAATGTACTTTATTGGATTTTTACTTGGGAACAGAACTGCCTGTAACAAGGCAGATGATAAGTTAGGAATTGGTGAAACAGTTGTTCTTGGCTCCCAAAACAAAGCTTGTACTGTCCTGTTCATGGTTTTGTATTTTTTCACTATGGCAGGAACTATATGGTGGGTGATTCTTACAATCACTTGGTTCCTTGCAGCAGGAAGAAAATGGAGCTGTGAAGCTATTGCACAAAAGGCCATGTGGTTCCACGCAGTTGCGTGGGGAATACCTGGTTTTCTAACCATTATGCTCCTTGCAATGAACAAAGTTGAAGGGGACAATATCAGTGGAGTTTGTTTTGTGGGTCTTTACGATCTGGATGCCTCTCTGTACTTTGTGCTTTTGCCGTTGTGCCTTTGTGTCTTTTTCGGTCTCTCTCTTCTTTTAGCTGGTATTATTTCATTAAATCATGTACGGCAAGTCATACAGCATGATGGCAGAAACCAGGAGAAGCTAAAGAAATTTATGATCCGAATTGGAGTTTTTAGTGGTTTATACTTGGTGCCACTTGTAGCACTACTTGGATGTTACGTCTACGAACTGGTGAACCGGAAAATCTGGGAAACGACTTGGGTATTTGACCACTGTCACCAGTACCATATTCCTTGTCCTTATCAGGCAAGTAGCAGTTTCTTTTATAAATAGTACTGGAAAGTTAATGAGCAAAAACCCTTATGCATCACCATGTCTGCTGTGCAGTTAGGAAATTATTTTCACATTAAGTAATGAGTTCAAGAACGTGTAGTGATTAGTTGCTTTTTAAGTCAAAATTGATGGTCTGCTACTTGTGCTTTGAAATTTTTCTCTAATTAAATTGATAGTACTCAGCAATTAAATTCCAACCCACAGCTCTAAAGGGAATATATAATCTTTACAATATTTGAACTTCATGTTACAAATTGTGTTGAGGGGAGGATCATTATTCACAGTATCTGTTCCTAAAAGTAGTTGCTCGGTACTTAGGTGCCTAGCCCCATATCAGAGTACCTAAGGTGAATTTTCATCAATTTCAGTTGAAGCTGAAATAATGATTCTTGAAAATTGAGTCTAAATTGAATTTAAAATGTTGCTTATAACCATAGATTTAAAATCACTTTCATCTTTGTTTTTTCTTCGAAGTGTAGAAGCGTAAAATACTTGAAATTACGAAACAAGTTTCCTGTATATTTTTCCTTGATAGCTGTCATTTGCAGGCTCAGTTCCAGTAATGTGAATAAATCTTGGAAAAAAAAAAAAAAAAAAAAAAAACAACAACACCCAAAACCAAACCAACTGAACAAAAAGCAAATCAAAAAGAAAAAAAAGGGGGGATGACAACACCAAAACCAACCACAAAAACCCCAACCCAACAGTGCTTTAGATTGCAGAGATGTTTGTATTTAACATTTGACTCTTCAAAAAACAACTTACTTGGAAAGGCTTTTAAAGTAAATCTGCCCATGTTCAGTACTCTCTATGGATCAAATCTCTTGTGATTGCAGGGAGTTTTCTGTACTTACAAGTAATTTGTGGTTTGTTTCTTTCCATTTAAGAACAAATATAAAAGAAGACACCATCACTAAGAGAAATGCAAGTGTCTTGTGTCATCTTTCATTGCCTTCCACTTAACATCTATGTTTTTACTGCAATAAACTATCATTAAAAAGAGGGATATAAACACAGACATCATGGAGTGATAAGGCTTGATCCTTCCCCATTCTTAAACTTCCTCTATATCCTCTGTATTGAAGTCAGTGTAAGCTGAGAGAGGCACAGCTCACAGACTCCTTGGTTATTTTTGCTTCCATTACCATTCTTAACAAGTGCACTTTGCCTTCAGTGCGTTTTGTGCTGAGCTCTGTACCGACAGATACAGATACAGCCTTGGCTTACCTGAGCCAGCTTGTAGACTTTTATTACATTGGCCCGATCAAAACCAAATAAAAACAAACTTCAGTTTAAATAGCTACTGTTACCTGGCTATCAAAAATAGTGACTTTCATAGATGGGATTGGTAGGTAAGCCAGGTAACGTAAATTAAATTTGCAGCATGGGAGCAGAAGATAATAACATCTTACCAAGTTAAATGTCTTGGCTCCTGTGATCCAGTTCTGCAAATAGATGGATTAATTTTGCAATAAACAGAGTACTACTACATAGTTCCCTGCGGCTCCTTGAAGATGCTGTCTAATCTGATTAACTCCTAACTCATCTACTTACTGCTTCTTTTAAGTTGAAGGGATAAATCTTATCCATATAAACTATCTCTGAAGAACACGGTTATTAATGCTATTACCCGCCAAATTATCTTTCCTTTCAATTTAAAAGAAAAATATTTCCTTCTGACTAATCTCCTCTCAGTGTATTCAGCTGTAGACATTAACCAGGTCTGACTTGACTGTACATGTCTAACACTTGTCTACAGTACAAGCCTCAACAAAGAACAGCAGCCATAAGGAGAAAGTCTTTTACATTATTTGTTTTCTGCATTTAAAAAATAAATCAACAAGAATGTTTTCTTCTTTGTATTTATTAAACTTTGTTATCTTCTAGGCAAAGGCACTAGCAAGACCAGAAATATTTTTGTTTCTGATGAAATATTTGCTGACATTAATTGTTGGCATATCTCCCGTCTTCTGGGTGGGAAGTAAAAAGACCTGTTCTGAATGGGCCAACTTCTTCAACAGAAACCGCAAAAGAGAGTAAGAACAATTTTTTATTTTTGTATTCCTGTTTTTTAAAGTGTGTACTTTAAAATAAGTCAGATTGGAGACATGTTTCTTATGTATAGCTCAGGTAATCAAAATGCTGTCCTGAGACCCTTTCTTTTTTGGAGCCTAAGTGTTACATATGGCCATCAGGAAAATTCTGTTGGAGTCTGGAAGTTTTACATATCCGATGGCTTTTTCACAACATTCTCAGAAGATAGAAATTATTTTCCTCTGCTGATTTGTTCTCTTTATAGAGCAGAAGACATATTGTTGTGTTTAGCATTGGCTAATATATCTCTGGTTTCCAGTCAAATGAGGGAAGATGATTTCAGCCATCAGCGTAGATCCTTTCACGTGTTCTGACTACTTCATTTGGCATAGTACTTAGCTGTGTTTACTATCATGCAATAACAACTTCCTCTGCTTTTCTCCTGACAGGCTTGTCTGTCTTCAAAATTAATTTTCATTGAATCCTCCTTAGTACCACTTTTATTGTATTAATCTACTGTTCCTTTCTTTTTCTGAAGCAGAATAATTCCGTTTTATTACTTAATTTTAGTAAATTTATATATATGGATTTAAACAGATTAAAAATGTCATCTCCATTTCTTGCAGTTGTCATTTTTTCCATTCCTTTTTATTCCTTGATTATTTATCTTTAGGTTATCTGTGTTACTCATAAATTATACTGTATTTTTAGATCTTTTTATTTCTTTGGATTTCCCAAGGCAGCAGTCCTTAAGCTCCTTTTATTTTACATCTACATTCCTTGATGGTGAGCTTATAGCTTCCTTTCCTTCTCCCCTCTTTTTCCATTTCCTGTATAATTTTTCTTGTGTTTCAAATGTTAGCTGTTTTCAGCTATAAGAATTTAAATATAATGAAGTCAATTTTATAGCACTTACCTTTTTTCCCTTGAACAATGTTTACTTTCTGTAAAGATAATGTGGTAATACAGCTGCTTGTGAGCTAATCCTGCTTTCCTCTCTCATATGATTAATTTACTGAAGTCATTGGACCTACTTGCAGAAGTAAGAAATGTAAAAATCTGCTTTATTTAATTGTTCCACAGATATAATTACTTTGCAGCCATTATGATCAGATTTTTTTACTCTTTTCAGGTAGAATTGTTTTCCTCATATTCTTTCAGATCCAGCCCAGGTTACATCATTGCTGTTCTTTCATGTTTTTGTGTACAAAGCTGTATTACGTTATATCTAAGGTTATACTTTTCATTCAGTTGCCTGCTTTGTATTTTCTTTCAGTCCAATCAGTGAGAGTCGAAGAGTGCTGCAAGAATCATGCGAATTTTTCTTGAGGCACAATTCCAAAGTTAAACACAAAAAGAAGCACTACAAATCAACTTCGCACAGATTGAAAGTCATTTCAAAGTCAATGGGGACTAGTACAGGTGGCACAACAAATCATGGGACTTCTGCGGTAGCAATCACTAATCATGATTACTTATGCCAAGAAACTGTTGCAGAAATTAAAACCTCTCCAGAGCCGTCTGAGAAAGAGATAGAGGCAGATGGAACATCGGCCCGAAGAGTCGAGGAAGGTGAAAACAGTGGAGATCAAATGCTATCTGGTTCTAAACTGACCATGGATCAGGTGGAAAAAAGAAACAAAGTGGATAGCACGTGTGATATGAGTAGCTTGGCTGAGAGTATGAAGAGAGTAGGTGAAGGAAGGTAAGGCTCCTTAACTCGGTCTTTTGCTTGTTCCTCTGTATTACCACTATTTTTGTGAGTTTTCTATTTCTTCTCTCCAAAGAATCAGCGTACCCTCCATATACAATTAACCCTCAGTGCTGTAATTCTTACCAACTGTTTCATATGGCCATGCATCTTTAGCATATGGGCTATTTTATATCTTTGTAGGATTCTTCTTTTCTTTTTAGGCATTGAGTACTGAAGCTTCAGCTTGTAGGATATTTTTGTGTTGTTGAACAGTGACCCTCAAGAAATCTGTGGCTGCAGTGCAATTGTTTGAGAGGTGACGAGTCTGGAAAAGAACAAAGACCCTAAGCTTGGAAAAGTATACAGAACTGTATTGCATTCTTTTGAAAGGAATATAGCTTAAGATCTATTATAAATTGTTGCTAAAAATGTGGGTTTTTTCAAGTCTAATGCACTGTGCTTAAAATTCACTCGCTATGTTTTATTTTTCTTTACTTACAGAATGACTCCTAAAAATGATTTTATTGAATCTCCTCCATTACAAAGAAGCTGTTCTCAAATACCTGATGTCTCACAGTCAGCTTCCGTATCACTACTCGTCTACTCGGCTTCAGACACCAGACGAGAGTTGGATTCAGGAAATAGTTCAAACCCTTGAAAGATAGAAATTTTGTATGAACAATTTCAATGTATAGAACTGATAGAGATTCTGTGTTACACTGGAAATAAGTGATATTCTGTGCCTTATTAGAAAAAACACTATCTTGCTTTGCACTTAAAAAATGCAAGTTTTGTTGTGGGGACAGCTAGCAATAATGTACTATATTTAATCCTATTCAGGAGTAATGGAAACTGAAGTTCAGTAGGACATAACTGGATCGACTAGCAGTAATGTAAGAAAAAGATGAGAGAAGCAAATATTATTCCCAACATAAAGAACAATTTGTAATGAGTTGCATTAAAATAATGCTTAGAAAGCACTGATATTTTTTGAGGCATAAAACTTGCAGATGTATCTTTGATAGTTTTCAAAAAAAAGTTCTCTTTTACTGTGCCTTGAACAGCAGTATCACTTAAGGGATACACTAATTTTTGAATATTCTGTATGTGTCATGATGTATCAATTACAGCACTGTTCTGTGGTAGTTTGTACACTGAATATGAAAGGGAATCTGGAGTTATAGTGATTTATTTTGTACATAAAAATGAATTTTGTAAATAACTGACTGCATAAGGTCAATATATAGAACTACTGTTTTGTATGATTTGTACAAACCTGATAAAGTTAAGGTGCTTCCGTTGGGCCTTACTAAAGTCAACAGTCCTGTGGCGATCAGACGATATTTCGTTCTGGGTAAAACAGATTGTACCTTTGTATGGAACGTGCACCATCACTGCGCAGTTGGGGCAAGACCGCTCAGGCATCTGTGCGTCCTGGGACAGGGGGAACGCATCAGACGCAGCGCAGCGCTGCTTCAGCGAGATGCTGCGTGCAGCCCCTCCTGCTGTGGTGTTCCAGCGCGTCCTGCCAAAGGAGAAACCGCTTCAGATCCCTGGCGGCTTGGGGGACAGAATCTGAAGTGCACACTTCAGGGTTTTTTACTGAGCTGCAGTGAGTGGATGTTTCATGTAGTTTCTATGCAAGTAATTTAATTTTTTTTTAAATTCTATAGAGAAATAATCTTGCAGAAAATAAACTGAGTTATTAATATATAGGCTTGTTTAACAATATATTTACTGAAACCAAATACTTTTTCTATAAAGCTTAATTATTTTCTGTATGCTCCAGCAATGTATTTTCTTTAAATCAAAAAGGCCTTAATACATGTAGCCTTTCTTTTGATAGGGTGTTTCTCAAGAGCAAGTACTACTGACATGGCTAAGAATTTCTTGTTTGGCTCTTTGACTTAACTGGAGCCAGTATTTCTAATGTGATTTATTACTTGAGATCATTTGGGGCCAGGATTTGGCTATTTTCTAAACCTAAATGTCAATGCATTTTTTTATATTATTCAGAGAAATTACTGTGTTCCAGTTTGGGCAGAATTCATGGTGATGCTTTGAACAATTAAGCAAAATTGCATATTTTGAAGGTCATGTAAATGCCAAATCAACGGGAACTACAGTTCTGATAAACCAAAGTTAAATCACTTTATCCATCATGTGTTAAAAATGGAATGTACCTTTATATAACAGCACCTACAATTTAGCATTTGTAATTTATTGCCTTAAATAGAACATTGCTATTTCTTTTATAATTTCCCTGTTAAAAATACACAGAATTCTTGCTGCTGAGAAGGACAGAGAGAAAGATCTGTAAATACCTTCTGTGAAAACACACACTAAGGACTCTTCATTCTTCTAGTCATGTTTGTAAACGGGTAACTTTATACGTGTAGTATACATGAGTAGTAGTTTTGTTACTACTGTCTTTGTTAGTAATAAAATATGCTGTTGTGTAGTAAGAGTTTGAGTTGTTATTAACTAGGTGTAGCATGTTTGTTGCTCTATTACCATAGTATTTTTGCACCTCAGACACTAATGTGTTGGGTTGTGGTTTTTTTTTTTTTTTTAGAGATGTGTGAGGTAATAAGTATTGCAGTGTTTTTATCCCTCCTGTGTAAGTGAGAAACTGAGTCAGAACAATGGTGGGAATTGTTCCTGTGAACATGGAGAGTTATGAAAGAGTGAGAAACTGAACTAGTTCTTTCATCCTGGTGGTTAGAGCATTCTCTCTTTCAAGACTGCTAGTTTAAAGACCTCCTTTAGATAACATAGAATATGTATTTTCACACTATGTTCTTGCTGCAACCTTCTTAAAATGTTGATACACATTTTAAATTTATTTAATTTTTTTTTTTTAGATCAGAAAAAGTCACGCTTTTGTGGTAAATACTCTAAAAACCATGAATACAAAGTAATTTTGAAGTTGCTGCAATACTCTGGGCTTAAAAATAGATACATTTTTCAAAGAACTTTGGAATACTAACTAAGCGGTAATCATAACATTCATTGGAAGTGAAACGCATCAGTGGTAGAATGAAGCTGTATCGCTTAGAATCATAGGATCGTGAAGGTTGGAAGGGACCTTTAAGATCAAGTCCCACTGTCTGCCCTTACCCTGCCTACTTGAGCAGCCCTCAGCTGCTCCTCACAGGACTTGGTCTCCCGACCCTTCCCCAGCTTGGTTGCCCTTCTCTAGACATGCACTTGCGTGTTCCAGTGCTGCTCTGCCAGAAATAACAAACAGAACGTGAGTTCCCAAGGTGACCTTTATAGCTTAAAGAGATTGTGATCCCTGGATGCTTTAATCTTGAAATACCCAAGTAGTGACTGGAAAGCTAAACAGTCTAAAAGCTACTTGAATGTCCACAAGAATGATGGGGGGGAGAAACTGAAAGAAAAGAGGTGCAGAGAGGAGGTGGGGCATGGAAGGCTGCCTTACAGGGATGGACTATAAAGAAGCTCATATACAGTTTGTCTAAAAAACAGAAAAAAAAAAAAAAAAGAGTTTGGGTTATTTGCTTTCAGCTCTTGTCTGACCAAAATTAGAACTGAAAATAGACAATTCATATTAAAAGGGCTTTTCTTTAACTTCTTACTGGAACATCTCCATCAACTTAAGTCATTTAAGTTAGACTGGCTGTCTTCTGAAAGAAACACTACAAATCTGAGAATTTAAAAGATTGATAAAGCCACTTTAGTCTTATTTTCTGCCTTTGTGGAAAGTAGAATAAAGGATCCTGACAGCTCTCCACGCCTCAAAATATGTGTGCCAAATGGCTTTACAATTCTTCCTCTTTATGGATCTGTCACGGATCACTTCGAAATACGCATTACACTGAGTTTTCAGGTTGCATAGAAAATCTTGCAAAGGACAAGATAAATTTAATGTACTAAATCATAATTGATTTGTGATATGAACAGCACCTGAAATTACCAAGACAATAGTTTTATGGTACATTTTGTGTATACTGTATTTTACTGTCTTATCTTGCTGAGTTTTTTTAGTGAAAACTGGGACAAAGTTCAGCTACATGTGCAAGTTGGCAAAATTAACCCCGGGTGTGGAAAAGGAATTAGTTTCTATTTGTAACATTTAAAAGGTTCTATTAGCAGATCAGAAAAACATCTGCAGTATTTAAAGCCTCTTTAAATCCTTTTCCCTTTTTAAACTTCAACCAACCAACCAACCCAAAACCGAAACAAACCAAACTCAGGTATGGAGTACTAACAAGCTCAAGCCTCATTCTTTGACAGTTGTTCAACTGAGAATTGTAAGTCCTTTTTCTTTACAGGGTGCAGAATATACTTGGTCTAAAGACTCTCAAATACGGTTGAATGTCAGAAGCAAAATATGTATTTATATATGAAAAGTTGAACTTCTTTAATCAGAGTAAGTTTAGCATTCTGGAAAGCACCAAAAAATGTGGGGGCTGAATAGGATGAGGAGTCGCATTTCCCGTTGAAGTTTGACCACCCAGTCTCAGTGTGTGATTTCAGGTGGCTGCACATCAAAGGAGAAATGCTACATCCCTCCCTGGACAGTGGCCACTTGTTGAGTCGGTCTTTGAAAGTATCTGGCCACTCCCCATTTGGCTGCGTTCACTGGTGAAGATCCCTGCCGGTACTAACCACTGGTATTTGCAGTGGTTGAGAGGGCTGGCACCAAAGGTATTTTAGAGTCTCATGGGAATAAATGTTATTTCCTGTGCGTTACCTTTTTTTGGACTTACTCTTTCACTCATTTTTTTTTTTTTTTTAATGGACTGGATTTTAACTGTAATTAAAAATAAAGAAGTTGGGCAACCTATACCACACCTTCATGAGCTGTCTGCTTTGTATCTCCAGAAGCGGAGCTCAGAGTATCTGATGTACATCTGTGAAATCCGCTTCTGTATATTAACTGGGTTTTACTTCCTATTAAGAAGCACTTGTGATGCAAAGTATAATTAAAAGATTAAAAACATGCCAGGACATTTATATTTGAGCTCTTCATTAATGCTTATTCCCTGTACTTCAACTTTGTTCATCGAAACTAAATCTAAAATAAAAGTTTGCTTTATTTGAGGTCTTACTAGTTAAAGCAATGACAAGTAAGATTTCTTTGAACTTACGACAAACTACCTTCATTAAACGGCTCACAGCTGATTTCTCAGCACAGACAGGAGCTGGAGAGGAGACTAGTTCCTGCAAGAAGAGACCACATAAAACTGGGTAACAAGAAATGACACAGGGACAAAAATAAGTCACTGACAGATAAGGTCCTAGAGAAAATTTTTAGTTAGCTGTTTAATTAGTTGATAACTTAAGCTAGCTGGAAAGCTGCATTCTCTCCTGACCCATCTGTATCATAGAATCATAGAATCATAGAA
>JMFS01097146.1:0-11471 GCA_000699545.1 Podiceps cristatus | reverse complement strand
CTCAGCTTGGTGTCATCCGCATGTCTGTTTTAAAAGTGTTATTCTAGCTTTTGAGTCTTCTGTTTTATGTGGAAGGCAAATAAACAGATCAGATGAGAGTAAAGTGTTGAAAAGAACTCTATATGATTCCTACCTAAGTCCATGCATTTCTTTAAATGGAAAGATGCCTTTTCCCCCTTCTTATCTCTTTGTAGAATCATAATCTGAAACACTGTAATAATAGTAAGGTACAGGAAAACAAAACAAAACAGAACAAACCAAAAAATACACCAACGCCCAAAAAAAAAAAAACCAAACAAAAAAGTGTGACTAGAAGATTGACAGTTGGCTTTTAAGTACCAATATTTGCTTCAGTAAAAAATAGAAATGTACCTTTATTCTTTCGTTTATGTGCCAGCTTCCAAGCTGCCTGCTTTGTGGGTCTCCAAGAGGTTTATTTTAGAAATGCAAATCCATAATACACTTGCAGGATGGGCATAATTTGAGACGGCAAAAAACCCAAACAAACAAACAAACCAAAACTCCCCAAAACCCCAACCCCCCCCAAACCAACACAGATTTTTAAATTAAGTAGAGCTAGAAATGTGTCCAACTGAAGTTGCACATTTGCATCTTGTATGCAGCCTCTTAGCAGTCATGTACTCTAGGTGCATAAGAAGAGGATGGCCTTTTTGCTTATGAGGCAGTGATACATTCTAAAAACCAATGAGGCAGGAATCCCTTTTCAAACATTTACGAACCATTTCATACCCTGGAGCAGTGATGTGTCTATATAGTCTCTATAAGAGCAAACATTAAAGTCTCAAATAGTCTTAAAACTAGCCAGCCTATATACCATGAAAGAAAAGGAAAAAAAAAAAAAAAAAAGGAATACAAGAAAGAGAACGAGTTGTCCATGACCAGCAATATTACGATATATTTTTTATATATTAAGAGCATTTTTCAAAAGAGGGAGAGAGGACTGTAAAAATAACTAGATTTCTACATACAAATTACCTTGCTGCCATTCATTAAATTACTTTCTTGATATTTCTCCAACATATTAACCTAAATCTGTAGCTCTATGTAGGGTACAAGTGAACTCAGATTTGCTAGTTCTCACCATCGACCTTTTAGCATGACATTTTTTGGTCTAATTGTCCTGCTCTGAAAATGATTAAAAGACTTATATGACTTGGAAAGATCACTCAGTTTATCCCACAGATATCAAGATTTTCATGCCTTGGGATGGATGACATAAACCCTTTGTGGCCAGTGCATGAATGGAAGTGGTATGAAATTACACTAATGCTATCAAAATCACCAGATTTCTTAATGAACATTGCATGTTAGTAAGTACTTCTGGAATCAGTTCTACTTGTATCTGATGACTAGCTGCCTGCTATCTGTCTTTGTGGATGAAGAAAAAAATATTATGTGGTCAATCATAGTACATAATTGGTGTCCACTGTCTGCTAGGAGTGGCCATCATTGTGTGATTAATTAACCTAACCTATCTTCAATTCTGACAAGCTCTCAGGGTTTACCCTTTTTATTAATGTACTCTATACCATTTGAATATTCTTCGTTGATTATACCGATATTGGCAGGGCTAGTTTTCCCTTTCTTTAAGGTTTGGAGTTTTGTTTGTTTGTTTTACCTCTTAAGGTATCACTGATAATAAATATAATATTTAATCACTATTTTTAATAACTGTTTATTACCTGTTCGAAAAGTTAAATGCCTTTGTAACCTAACATATGCACAAAAATTACTCAGTGAGCTGACTCCATTATCATTTCAATGCTTACTTCCAACAGTAGTATAACTAGTATAACTTTAGTTTGGAGATATAAACTTCCTCTAAATTACAGGTGAGAAGAGAAATCAAGTATGTTTCCATGAAATAAGACCAATTAGGATATGTTGGAGTAATAGAATATACATCAGCCAACACTGACATAATAGGTGTATCAGTCATAGTGAAAAAATTAATCATAAATTATTGGTTTTATTTTTTTTTTTTGAGAAATATTTCATAGTCTTATTTCCTTTTTATTGAGATTTCTGGTCTTTTTATATCACACTGAAATAATAGAAAATAGATATGACTTTTAATCATTTCTAGAACCCCCAAGAAGTTATAGATTAGGGTTTTGTTTGGTGCTTTGGCAACTTTGAGACGTAATAAGCTACAAAGATGTGTTGGTTTGAACAGAACCATCTGTGTTCCTATGTCCATTCCTATAGAAAATACTCTTCTCATTAAGAACTAAAAATTTGTTGTGAGATGGATTCAATTCTGTCAATAATAATTTACAAAAAAGGAAAAAGAGAGGATTAATCAATGATTGCTCAGATGGTTAAAACAATCTATTAGAAAAACAATTGTGATTTTTTGGGGGCATTTTTAATCAAAACTTCAATATGCACTTCAATTTTGTTAGTTGGTGGGTTCTGGGTTTGTGGTTTTGGTTTTGTTTTGTTTTTTTTTTTTAAGGTAAAATTTTGTACTAAATTAAAATTGTTGTGTTTGCTTTTGTGTTAATTTGAATGAAAATAATGTTGACGTTTCCAAATTATATTTCACTACAACTGACATTTTCCTGTGAAATATTATGGTTTACTTACAACTGTATCTTTAATTGGCAAAACTCCATGTGAACAATTTCACTGATACGTAACATTCCCTTCTGAATTCAGTGGTAATTCAAGAGATTCAATTCTCACTTGGAACTTGTATTCATAGGGAATTAGTCCTTTTAATATTCTCATGGAAAAAATGTAAGTATACAAGTATTATAAGTACCTGAAAACACATTGCTGAGCATTTCTAACTCAATATACTAAAACTTAATTCACCTAAAGAAAACTGCCTCCTTGCTGAATATCCTCATCTGTTCCACTCACTTCACTTAACTTGGGACCCTAAGTAGGGGCAGAGACTGTTGAATGTTACAGGAGAATTTTCAGAAGCTCCTATTTTGGGGTAAATCCTCTTCCACTGAAACCTTTCTTTTTCCATTGGAACACATCTGAAAAGGAAAATACCTAGGCTTTGTTGGTTTTTTTACTAAGCTTTTGATCTAGTATAACAAGATAAAATTTCAGGGGGGAAGACTGTCGATGATACCAAAATGTCAGGTAGCTTAGAAAGTTCAAGGTACTTCAGAAAGCAGCAGAAACCTCAAAGACTATCAGTGCTTTGAATTACTCTACAGAGGAGAAGCAGCAGAAACTAGAGAATGCAACAACATGCTATTGAGTTCACATTTGCATGATATGGAGTGCAGAGTTTAAGCAATGGGAGAACTGGAAAATCTTTTTTTTTTTTTTTTTAGCACAATGACAGTTGTTTACCTGCTAAATTTTGCCTGGCACAAGGCCTTTAAGGAAGAAAGCCCCTCCCCTCATGAGATCATTCTGAAGAAACGGGCTTTTGCTATCTACCTCTGTGTCTTGCTATTGTTGTCACTTTTCCCTTCCTTATAAAAAAATCACAGAATTGTTCCAGAATGTCTCCAGGTTTAGTTGCTGATTTTCACATACAGCAAAAATACATTCCTCTGCTAAGTAGCTGTATGTGATGTTGCTTTCAGAAACAATTGGCAACATATTCAGTATCCCCTTTCAGTCAATATAAAACATAGTGTTATGCCTATAGACAGAGCAATAGCAAGTGAGCGAAGCAGCATAAGTGACTTTTGTGTCCTCAGCAAAAAATAAAATAAGAGTATCTGTTAAAAAATTCTGATCTGAAATAGATTGCTCAGAAGGTATTAGACACAACGGTGGTGTTATGTTAATCTATGGATCACCGATGCCTGCCAACTGCCAAATTACTCCTGATATACCGTAAGTTAATAAATAATTTATTTGCTGTTAATAGATCCAAAATCTGAAGTTCCTGTTGTAGAACTATATTATGCCAAGTCATCCAGACTTAGTAATGAAAAGCCAAAAAATTATGTTGAGTTAAAGTGCTTTATGATCTTTACTCAGAGTGTCCTTGGACTATCCATCCAAAGCACTTCGTTCTCATTAAAAACTGTAAATCTAACTTTCACAGTCATTTAATATATTAATAAACTTTTTTTAATAACATTTTTTCTGCAAATTATTTCCCATATTTCCTAATCATAGCTGTAAAGGATATTTGAAATTCCACTTTTATTATAGGATATAATAAACACGAGACTTGATGATCCTTATGGGTCCCTTCCAACTCAAGATCTTCTATGATTCTATGTATGAGGAATAAAGCAGCTGGCCTGAATCTTTGGCTCCATTTCCCTTTGTAACTGTTACTATTTACATAGCTGAACACATATTGTTACCACAAAGAACCAGCTTCCAATATAACCTCCTTTTTGTTTTTCTACCCTCTGTTACCATAGTGTATTGGTTTTGGGCTGAAATGCTTTGTGCTCTGAATTAAATTAGTCAATTACAGAACCAGTTACAGTCTTCCTTCAAAGAAAGGCAGCTTAGAAACAATTTCTCAAAAGAGCAAAATTAGGAATATGCTTAACTAGACTGTGTGTACAGTTAAAAAACAGCGTAAGAGCTCTGCTGAAATATGATCTTATTAAAGAAAAGGGACTTCTATGCAGCTTCCGTTCCAGCCTCCCTCTCATTTACAGAAAGGTGCACTTTTGTGTAGAGCTATAAAACACCAATTGGCCTCTAGTTCAACAGTAATATAAAGACAAGCAAACTTGACAGCACAGCTTAACTCAACACTTTATATTTAACCAGTGACTAGCAGCAGGCAAGGGACTAACAAATGTTATTACACAGTTATTACACAATGTTAAATTACATTTTTAACATAAGCAGCTAAAGATGAGCAGTAAAAAGGTACAATATTATGATTTTTTTTCTCCATCAATATTATAAAAGTGTGTTAAAATAAGTATTTGTAAAGAAGATCAAATAAATTGACACTCAACACCTAATTAGCTCATGCTGAATTTCATCACCTGGGCTCACCAGGTTCTAGAATTAGGTTACTAATCTATAATAACATACTGTTTGCAGGGATTGATTAATTAAATTAATATTATTTAGATACTCTATAGTTTACTGCTAGAAAAAAGATTCAGGAGCTGCACAAAACAACATTAACAAATATGGTCTAATGGACTGCACAACTGACTGCCTTTAGCGCAGGTTCACCGCACAAATCATAAATCTTTGCTTCTTTCCTCTAGCCATATTCCAATTCACTTTGTTATTCCTCCTATAACCCCAAGAGCCTTTATTTTCAGAATGACTTTTATCTGTCATGCCATGTAAAATGTGCTTTAGAAGTCTAAACAAAATAATGTCAACTACCTTCCTTTGTCACTTTGCTCTATTATCCTCAGAAAAGTCAAATATATTTGTTAAACTAGAGCTTCTGTCTCTGAATTCTTACTGATCTGGAATGTAATGAAATTTTCTCTCTCAGTATAACTTCTTAATGTACAAACTACACTTCAGCTAGCTTCAAAAGATTCAGTCCTACAAAAGGAAGGGGTGTTTTAAGTTACTGAATACTAGGTAAATTTATTCCAGAAATTACTAACTTGTACAAATCTAGAGCACAATAGATAGTAGGCCAATTCTCATCATTGTCTCTCTTAATGTCTCTTGAGATTTCTAGTATTGCACATATATTTGCCTTGCTACAATAACATCCAAATTAAAAATCAAACACAATAATTACAATTATAAACTGTCATCATCAAATTATAAATGAAAGAAAAGCAGATCCAAGAGGGAAAAATGTTAAAGCCACAAGCAAAAAAAATAATGGTCATCTCAGTCAGAATGTGTTTTATATATTCTTCTTTTAGAGAATTTGGACAACGGTAACATCTTTGGAATCATCATGGAGAAGCTTTCCATCCACAAATTCAAAGAGAAAGTGTATTATTTCCAGAACAAGAAGTCATCTGTCCTTGAATATGTCATCAATAGGTCAAGAGTTTTCATTGTAGGATAAGTGTACTTCATTTTGTAGGACCTTACATTAACTTCTTATACACTATATCGATAACTTAATGCATTTCTAGAAAATTGTTAAGAGAAGCTCCTGAATGTGTTATCTTAAACCAGTGAAGTTAGTGGAAATTAAAAACCTCAAATTCAGATAAATGTAACTGCTTCTCTCTGTTCACAAAGAAGTATCACCTCTCAAGAATTTGATGTTTAAACAATAAAAGCAGTGTAAGATGAGAAGCTGCCAACTTTTCGATAACAACAGGATTTAAGCATTCCATTTAGAGAATGACAAAACCATTTTCATGACATTTTCTTTGTACTATCTTTGCAAAATACTGACATAGTAGCCTTGAAGACATATGGTATGTACTTGCTTGGGAAAAAACAAAACAAAACAAAACAAAACAAAACAAAACAAAACACCCAAACCAAACCAACCAACCAAACAAACAAACAAAAAAAAAAAACCACAAAGGAAAAAAATAGTGTATAGAAACAAAATTAAAGGTCTGAGAGAGAAGGGCTACAGAAACTGAAAGATGTCACATCAGAATGGGTACAATTTTCATTGCAATCAATGTTTTTGCAATCTTTTCTTTTACACATATCCGAGTTAACATTCCCAGTCTCTTGTGTAGGTCTCAACATGAGCTAATCCCCAAGATTCACCCTTGGGGAACATCACAGACTGTGTTTTGCCAAGGCAGCCAGCCACAAAATAACATTAACCCTCCAAAGACTGTGCACTCTTTAGAGTCTCACTGAGGCTGCAAGATCCAGGTGT
The DNA here is from genome assembly GCA_000699545.1 of Podiceps cristatus. NCBI lineage: Eukaryota > Metazoa > Chordata > Aves > Podicipediformes > Podicipedidae > Podiceps > Podiceps cristatus. The sequence goes on along the minus strand of JMFS01097146.1, from coordinate 4,720 downwards.
TCAGAGTTTGACTGAACGTACTTGCACTTATCCTTTCATTGACTCAGTGTGTGCACATGTTGGTTTTGTAGCTGGTGAAGACACTCTTAATAAATATGCAATAGGCATTTAATCACTTCTATTCTTGAGAGCATGGGATCTCAGAACGTGTTTCTAGTTTGCATTCTAGATTGTTGGGTTTTGTTGGGGTTTTTTTCTTTTTTCTTTTTTTCCATCTTGTGAAGGACTTCTAATGTCACTATGGCTTAATGGAATTCAGAATTTTATTTCAAGGAAGTCCAAATATTATTACATCCTTAGAAAGAAAGTTTCTAGTTCTGAGAATCATCTTTATTACTCATACAACTCTTAAGGAGAATGTTTAAAGCTGAAATACCCACAAAGGAGTCTGTGTATGTTCCTGTCTCTCTGTCTCCAGAATGGTTTCTTCTATCTTTTTAATTATGGTAAGGAATTTGCTTAAGCTGCACTAGAAACATAAATAACTTCTTAATTTTTAACAGCACTTTATATGACATTATCCATTTCTATGTAGAAGACATAATATACTGCCTAGTCGTCTTTCTAAATTAAATTGTTAATGACTGTCAGTTAAATAGAATTTTATTAATATTTTTACTAAGAAGCTATTCGTTAGCTCTTTCAAAAACCCCTGTTCACTAGATATCAACAAATGTCAACTCGTTACTCACTGGTCCTGAGGGGCTGGGAAAGCAAAGGCCCCTACATATTTTATTAAAATTCTAAATAGATGCCAAGTGTATTTGTGCCCAAGTGAAAATTCTAGGGTTTGATTTTCATAAAGAGAAAATCAACTATCCAGGGAAAAACAAAACAAAACCAACCAACCAACCAACCAAAAAAACCCCAAACAAAACAAAACAAAACAAAAACCCCACAACACAACCTAACAACAGAGAGGACCCAAATTGAACTTTGGCATACTACTTGACTCACTTTATCCCCCAAAGTCCAAGATGGGCTTGCTATTTATGAGGCATGAAGCAAATGTAAGATCCCAAAGCTCCAAATGGGAGACTAGAACAGTGTGTTGTTTCTATGGATAGCTGTATTAGAGATGGTAAATTAGGCAGAACATCTGATGCCAGGGATGAGAAGAAAAGCCAAATTAACCTCTGACTTACAGTCTTCCAAGAGTCTTACCTCAAACTCAATAGTCAAACTACTTGTTTGACTACCAAAATGTTTTTAGGTAATCAGCAGTTATGGGAAAGAGAGTGTTAAAATATTAATTATGTATTTGGGAAAGAAATTTAATATTGGTTTACACCAAAACAATTGAAAATTGTTTAGAATAATAAATATTCACTAGGAGACCAGAAGATTCTAGATCCAACTAGGGAAAATTAAAATTTGAAACTTAGAAATTCTTTACAAAAAGTATAACAGTTATATCATTCATGGATACTGAGAATCTTCAGCACATAACCTAAGCAGAACTGTATTTTTAAATAAGAAATCTTTATTATGTTCTTTTAGCACAATTGATAATGCTTATTGCTGATACTGATTTCAGATAAGAAGTTGATCTATAAGTGAATATGTAGCTAATCCACATTTTTTAGTTTGATTGTTGCTCTATTGCTCTTCAAATAAAAAGAATGCTGTCTTTGTAAATCTAGTTATTTATTCATTGACCAGTTCCTCAGCTAGTGAGAAATTCCATAGCTTAATCCACTTCAGTACAATTACACTGATCTTTCACATGGCAAGGTTAAAATAGTTAGGACACATGTAAGTACCTTTCTTTCTTTCCATTTCTATTATCTAACTTGATTAATTTCAGTGACCTAGTTTCTTATTTATTTGTGGCCAGTGTGTTCAAATTCAGATCTTAGTAACTTGGTTTGACCCCTGGACTTGTGACCTCTTCAAGACAGACTAACGTCTTCACTATAAGATGTTTGCAGGAAATGCTGCTGGTACTTGAATCTTGGTAGAATTTTTTCACTTTCAGAAGCATTTGATTCACTTATTAATTTAGGGTTACCAACTGCTCTTTGTTCACAAGGGAACACTTCTTGATACTAATGTCAGCATAAACTGAAGACAGAATGTATCTTTTATAAAAGAAAAGGAGTAAACACAATGTAAGAAAACACACCTTTCCTAGAATTTGGAAGAATCATATTTTCCTTACCTTATTTACCATTCTATTAGTATTCTATTACTATTCCATTACCATTCCATTCTCCTTACAAAAGCTGAATTGTTAACACCAGATGCAGTACAGAAATATATTTTAAAGTCAAATTAGTTAATTTCCACCTGACTCCACAGTCATTCTATATGCTGAAGAAGGCCACTTGAAGGCTTGATCATCAAACTGTAGTGTGCAGCCATGTTTGAATCTCTAGGAAAAAAAGCATTCCCATGAGTTTCAGATTTTACTGTTCTGCAAAAATCATTGGGATAACTTAAACCTAAGTCTGATATTCCATGGTTTATAGATAGTTTTGCATGACTATCATGCTCTCACATCTATTCAAGGAAAATGGACTAATCAAAACCAAAAAAAAAAAAAAAAAAAAAAAAAAAAGACAAAATCTGCAATAAAAAATTCTAAAAAAAAGAGACAATCTGCAGTATTAAATACTGTCTGTAAAACTCTGCGTATATCTGTAAATAGTTTCTTATCTGAGTATATTTAGTTTTCACACCATCAATCCATAATGGTTCATTTTTCTTTCTCTTTATTCACTTTGTGTTGTTGAGAACCCCAGGTATTCTAGCTACTTGTTTTCTATGACATGCATGCACACACAAAATTATATAATGGAATGAAAAAATGCAGTTCTTTGCAATATGGTTGTGCTCTGAAGCAAGAAAAAGTCTGTGTTAATTGTAACTTGTCACTTGTGAAAGAAATCCTAAAGAGAACACAGCAGACCAGTGTGGGCTTTATATATTACAAATCAGTGTTTGCAGTTTGATGAGCTTTAATTTTTAGACACCCATCATGACTCCTAAAATTAACGATTAGATATATAACAATATGTGATGATTGGGAGAAATTTTTAAGGATTAGAAAGAAAAGATGCTTCAACTCCAAACCCCTGGAATGTTTCCTATTTTGAAATGTTACTATTATAGTGAGGAATGCCTTTAGTGCTCTGAGTGGAGCTTGAATTTAGGCACGAATTATCAAACTTTTCTATTTCCAGTGGTTATTTCGTCATGTATACAAAGTTGGCCTGCTCCAAAAGAGGAATAGAGAGATATTTCAGTGTGATCCAGGGCTAAACTAGCTTATATGAAGTCTGCTTCTACTTCCAGTGAATTTGACCAATTTTCTAAAAAAAAATAAAAAAAATTAAAAAAATAAATTTAATAGACTGTCCTGGGAGAGTCTTTTTCATGTCTGTCCTCTTTGGAAACCTCATTATCATGGGATAAAATCATCTAAACCCTTCTGAAACTCAGAATTTCATTCCATGTGAAAATTTCATGTGACTGTATAAAAGGTGTGTTTAATATTTGTACAGTTGCTTCTTTATTGTCTGTACCTTCCTGAGTCAATGTTCTTTCTGACAACATAAAAAATGTGAGCTAGTGAATGAATGACGATTCAGCGCATAACCATATTTCAGAAGTATTTTTCTCTGTTTCTAGACTTGTGCGTGATCCAAACCTAATTTGTTTTGGTTTTCTGTTTGTTGTTTTCTTTTCAACAGAGCCTCTGCCTTTCTGCCTTTCATCTATTCTGGAATCTGAATTACTTGAAAATCTGAAAGAAACGGCTTTTAATGGTTTGTCCGATTGCAACATACTGAAAAAATTTGAAAGAATTTTTGCCATGTGGAGGATCTGAAGGTAAATATTACCACCTACAAGGATATGCGTAAAAAGCCTAATGCTTTGTTTTTCTGCACAGAACTTGATCTTCATTCTCTTACAAATAGAACATAAATATCAGTATGATACTATGGGATTTTATTGCACTGGTGAGATAGTTAAGCCTCCATAATACACCACTGGGGTTTGTAATGAAGTTTCCAGGGTTGCAAAGCTGTCATAATTATCTGCCTAATGATTTTTTTTTTTTTTTTCCTGCGTGGGGGCATGGAGCTCCCAAAAGAGGGTCTAATCTGTGTCCACAATTAGCTGTGGACAACTAGCTATATCCAGATTCGGAAAGCCACAGACATGAGTTTTATCCTGTGTCACAGGCTGCTTATAAAACAGACATTTCAACTTTCTACTTTGCTTAAATATGTAGAGTGTTACAAATGGGATGAGAAACAGTAAAAATGAAAGAGCAAAACAGAAAAATCAAGAATCCTTCCAGTGACTCTTAAAGTAGTCTTTGTTTCCCATTATACTAGATGGCCTTTTTACTACTGAAAATGTATGAATGTTGAAAGCCAGTGCACTCCCAGCAATTCTTTACAAACTACGACACTGATACACAAATGGTACTCAAAATGTTTCTGCTGCAGCAAACACCAAGGCTAAACCCCAGTGATATATATTTTTCCCGATAGTCTGATTATATTTGTAGGGTGATGCAGTGAAAAGAGATTGCAGAACACGTTACTTTTACTCAAGAACTCTGTGTGTGTGTGTGTGTATGCAGTGTGTGCAGGAAGGGAGGTGTATTCCATACAGGATCAATTTCAGAGTATGATGATTCAGTCCTCATGGTTTAAGGTTTGTAGGTGTGCCAGCTATAGGATCATAGAATCATAGAATCATAGAA